>JANIJG010024257.1:0-22216 GCA_024611175.1 Megaceryle torquata | reverse complement strand
TTTCCTTTCCTTTCCTTTTTTTCTTTTTTCCTGTTTTGTTGTTGTTGTTTTTTCCAGAAGAATTTACCTATTCAGTTTATTTACCACCTTGAAAACACCTCTGGAGGACATCTGAGGAATCCATCACAGAGCAGAGCTGACCCTGAGGCCTCATGCCAAAAAATTCCCCCCAAGCTGGTGTTCAACACAGCAAATTCCTACAAGGAGTTTGGGAATGGATGCTGGAGGACATGGGCTCCCAGGGCAGAAAGCCAAGCATGCATGCTATGTAGTGGTGATGGGGAGACAGATCTACTCCTGGTAGTAACCTCAGTGCATCCAAGACTTCCATATCCTGCCTAAAGTAGTTTTTTCCTTGTGGTCAAGTGTGTGTTAAACAATGCTCTGAGTGCCTGTTGATTGCCTCTCCTAAACACAGCAGACAACAGGAGGGGCAGGATGTCAAGCTAAGCTCAAAAATCACGCTTTAGTAACTTCAGTGAAAATTTCACTCCTTCTGCCAGCATACCTGGCTATGCTATGCATCCCAGTCCCCCAGACTGTCTGTTTTTCAAAGTCTGAGGAGTCACAAACCACTAACAGGAGCAATTTTCCTCTCAAAATGCTTCTCCAAGCAGGCCACAGCTGGGCTGCCCTCCAACTGCGGGCATAGTCTATGTGTCCATCACAGACCTGTTCTCCTCAGTGCAATACCACTCCAGCCAGCAAAGCCTGGTTCCTTCACACGCTCCTCCTCATACCCTCTAAACCACAAAATGCTTCCCTTCTCTCCCCCCATCAAGAAACTCTGTGGGAACCATGGCAAAAACAAATGATGCCTGGATATTTTGTAGCTCTTTGATGGGTCAGGAGGTTTAGACTGAGAAATGGTCCTGCAGCAGCAGGTGGATGAAGGTGTGGTGGTGCCTGATGTTTCATCCTTCCTGGTCAATAGCAGAAATGGCCACTTGTATATCCTGGTGGCCCAGGCTCCAGCTTTCCTCGGGGGTGTGATGGGGGTCCCTGATGTCCAGTGATGTCAGCTAGAAGTTGCTGATACCATTAAGCAAATGTGTTTCTAGGGATGTTTTAAATAATAGATAAATTATGGGGAAGTTTCTGCTTAGCAAGGATCTTTATACTTGAAACACTAGTACTATGTCTGAAGATAGCAGCGTGGACAGGGAAAAATAAACTAGACTGTCAAAAGCTGATCTGAGTAAATACTGCAGCAGGGATGGGTTTTTTTTGCAAAGCCATATTTATACCAATTGAATAGAAAAATATCTCTAGTGGAGGAGCACATTCCTGCCATCATGATCCAGGGACCAAAGAGCCTGGTTGGCCCTTGTTGCAGCTCAAGTGCCCTGATGCTTGAAGCACAACATCTAACTGTATGTCATGGCTGAGGACACTTTATTGCTTTCTGTCAACACCCTAGCACTGAGCTAGCAAGTAATATGTGCTTCTAGTGGTGTGATTCCTCAGATGACATTAAATCAAGCTACTATCTGCAGGGAGGCATGAAAGATCCCATGACACCATTTTTATTTCAAGAATAAAGCCATTCAGCTCTGCAGCGTTGGCTAGATTCACTGCCTTATCCAAAAGGACATCTTTGCATAAACAGCTGAACTAAATTGCAGGCTGGAACAGCAGTCAGGGGTAGGAAACTCAGGCCACTAGTTCAGGAACTAGTTTTACTCCTTCAATAAAACTATCTGTTGTCACTCTGAAGGAGGATAGCCAGCAGTTTGTATTATGGCTTCCAAATAATGATACTTTCTTCAGACTCCAGAGTGATTTTTATTTGAATGCTGACGGCTGGTATTTATGTTTTCAAGCCCACTTGTGGCCAGGAGTATGAGAAGAAAATAGAAAGCAAGCTCTAGCTCTGATTTTCAAGGAAACTGGCCAAGCTGTGGAGGTCAAATTTCAGTTTAAAGCTTTAAAATGCAGTTTTAGTTCTAAAAAGAGAAAGATTGCACCAAGGCAGCCAAAAGGCGAATGATGATAACAATTTTAACACCAGTGGAGACAGCTGATTTGAATTAAGCCTTTGCTTTCAAGAGACAGCAGCCCTTATAAGGGCCACATCTCTGCTGTGGTGGAGCTTCTCATGACCATTAATAGTCACAACCCTTCCAAAAGCTGTGTGAGCTCTGAAAACATTATCCTTACTTTACAGATGTGGGACTGTGGCCCAGAACTCAACAATCCTGCAGTTGAGTCTGGAGAAGAGAAGACTGAAAGGGGATCTTATCAATGTTTACAAATATCTGACGGGTGGGTGTCAAGTAGAAGGGGCCAATCTCTTTTCAGTGGTGCCCTGTGATAGGATGAGGGGCAATGGTCACAAACTAGAACACAGGAAGATCCCCCTCAATATGAGGAAAAACTTCTTTCCTGTGAAGGTGACAGAGCCTGGAACAGGCTGCCCAGGGAAGCTGTGGAGTCTCCTCTGGAGACTTTCAAAACCTGCCTGGATATGTTGCTGTGTGGCCTGCCCTGGGTGATCCTGCTCTGGCAGAGGGGTTGGACTCCATGACCTCCAGAGGTCCCTTGAAACCCCTACCACTCTATGATTCTACGATTCTATGTTATGCTTGTATCTTTTCTCATTTTTAGGTTTTGCATCAGTCTGATTTTTTTTTCAGGTCCGTTTATATCACTGTTTGTTTGGATCTGGGTATGTGCATTGCCACATTACAAAGATCCAAATCTGGAAAGCTCCAATTCACAGATCATTGCTACTTCATATGCATACATTCAAGAACCACTTTGAGTTTTTTTTATCTCACCTTTTCACAGACTCAACAATTTCCCCTGTCATTGGCAGCAACAGGGGATAAAATCTCCAGATGAACTGATCACAACACAGCCTGCCCTATTCCTTCTATGGGATAGGATTTCTCTGCCTTCTCTCTGTCTGCCTTTTGCAGATTTCAATACAGCATTTGTGTTTCTCTTGGCTCCCAGCAGGTCAGACTACTGGAGTATGGGGAGATTGCTGCTCCATGCAACCTCTTTTCCCTCCTACCAGGCAATACTATGGAGAGAGAGGTTTAGCACCTCCCACCTGGCACCAGAGATATTTGTATGATATATTCCCTCTCCTTTTTTCCAGAAAGCTGTGTCCCTCTCTCCCCAGGTCTAGGGTGACCCCTGAGGAGCAGAAATCCAACCCTGAGGCATTCATCACGCAGAAAATATACCTTGTGGGAGACAAGTACTGCAGATGGCTGCAACTGCTTGAGCCAACTGGGATGGCAGCTGCTGGCCCCCACACTCCTGGCCCCCACACTCCAGCCCTGCAGCTCAGGTGTCTTCAGGAAGGAGAGAATTAGTGAGGACTTTAATGCTGGATTAGGCTGTCCCAAGTTTTCCTTCCCTTTTTCTCCTACCACCAGCTCAGCCCATGGAAGTGAGTGGTCTCCGGTGTGGGTTACAGCCTGGGACTGCTCCTCAGGGTGGCTATGTCCTCTCCTTGATCTACAGCCCCACTGCCTCTCCAAGCATTTCCAGGTGGTTGATGTCTGACGGTGTGCCCCAGGATGCCCTGAGGGCATGGGGATGGGAGCTCCTTGGAGTTGCAACTCACAACCCACGCTGTCCTCTGCTGTGCAAAGCCTGGAGCTGAAATGGAGAATTTCGCAAAGGTGTTCTCCCTGCTTCATGTGCAGGGTGGGTATTGACTGGCTGCCAGGAACCTGTCTTATTCAAAGCCCATTCACCAGCCCCTGTGTAGAACCCTCTGTGAAGACAAAATATTCTCTCCTGTGTTTTTAGGCACTTCCCTTCTCCACAAAACCTTTGAGATGTTTGTCTGGGTTTTGCAGCTGTCCCAATAGACCTTAGTTGCCCTTTAGCCCTGGAGGACTGTTCAACACAAGACTGTGGCCTTGCTTTCATGCCACAGAGGAGTACACACCATTCCCCCTGTGGTCAGAGTTACAACCTTTAATATAACCATTAAGAAACTGGAGTTGACATGACTTGTTGAGTGGTATTTGGAAGGCTTCCTGGAGGGACTTAGAGAGCCTGGCTGGTTGCCCATCCACAGTAGTCTTGTGGAAAGCCGTGGGGAAGATCTGGCTACTGTGATAATGCCATCTTTCAGGAAAGCCCGCACTGTGTCTGAAGGAGCTTGTGTGGATTCAGGACAAATGTCCCATAGTCATGCATTGCAGAAATAATAACTAGAAAAGATCACATATATGATTTTTCTCTAGGACTTACAGATTTGTCAAAACTACTGTTGGATGAAAGCAGGGAGGACATGAAAGGAGATCACTATGCATTTACCCTGTTTCCTTAAACATTCTGTACTTCTTGATGTTAGAGAGGTTTGGGATGAAGAGACACACCAGATCTGACCCACTGTCATCATGCTTTGACTTTCTGTTCTGTAGCATTCATTTTCAATCCCAGTTGACTTCAAACAGCTCAGCATGGCTCATCTGCCACCCTTCTTGGAAGATGCTCTGCACCTTCTGAGAACACCCAGCTGAGAAGTTTTCCTTCTAGTAATTCATCACCATTTCCCAGAAGGTAATCCAAAAGCTTCTGTTAAAATATGGTAGGTCTGTCTTGCTGGATTGAACACACCTTGGAGGCATTAGTTTGCTGCATTGTAGATTACAAACATGTCCATGTCAAAAAGACAGAGCATGATGACCCTGCTTTGGCTCTGTTTTAGCAAAGGTGACGTGTCCTGAGTAATAGTATCTTGAAAGAGCAGATTCCTCCCTTGTTTTGTGGTCTTAGGTAACAAATCCTCTCCATTAGATGCCTGACATAAGGGGAGATAATCCCACTTCTGCAGACTGAAAGTCCCCTTGTGTCTAAGCCAAGTGGCAAAGCAGCAGAAAGAAACACGAGCTCCATATTTCAAAGGTATTACACTCCTTTCATCAAGCACTGGGAAGAGTTACCCATGCAGAATGGATATTTGGCCCTGGTTCCTCTCTCAAGCACAGTTCACCACCAGCTCCTTTCCAGTCTGTGGACCAGTGGTCCAACATAAGGAACTAAGTACACATTTTACTTTGCTGAGCAAGGGTCTAGGTACTTGAGAAAGCTGATTTGCCTTCAAGAGAGCATGAAAACACTGCCAAACTATCTGTGCAAGTTATGACTGCTTCATAGCTGCCCATGGACATGTCTCATACACTCGCCAGGGAGAAATCCAATCTAGCCAGGGACTGAGAAGAATGATACTTTATATTTGCTGTGGGTAAAACCAGGCATAGAGGGATTAGCACCATGACTGACAAGCCAGGAGGAATTCAGCTGGTGACTGCTCTGAGTAGACACAACCTCAGAATACAAACCTGTGGCCCCAGAAGTTTGCTTTTAACTTGCTGCTCCATAAGTGCAAACAGTTCAGTAGGGAAACTGCACCCAGACTGATGGATCCCAACCCTCCTGCTTGAGGGACAAGGCAGCAGAAGCCCAAAAATCATGGTTACAACACATCAGCTAACTGAACTTCACTTGCAACAGCAACAGCCGTATGCTATGCAGCACCAGTGGACTGCTGGGATATGAAGTTTCTCAAGGACAGCTGATAAAAAACTTATCCTTTGGGAAGCTGGTGGAGTTTAAGGAGTTCATGCCAAAATACCATGAGGAATCGGTGTTTTTCACAAGAAATATTTTGAAGTGAGCTCAATTCTCCTTTAGCCAGTGTGATTTATCCCTCCGTATTTTCAGTCTTGTCTAAACCAGGCTTCTCTCTGGAAAGTTTATATTTCCAGCACATGTTTTTCTTCATGGGGTGAGTAAGAGGAGGTGGGACAATCACATGGTACAGGACCTGGTCTAAGCTACAAGATATACCAAGCCAATTCATAGCTCAGGCCACAGAGAAATTTGAAGCAGATGGGGCACAAGCATGTTGGGTTTCTGTTGAATGTAAGCTGGCCCTGACACCATTTTTACACTGGTGCATGCTGTGGCCACATGCTTTGTGTACCAGAACCCACTGCACCCAACGCTGCCGTATTCTTGTTCCCCTGCCATATGCTCTGCAATGCTGCTGATGCTACTGGTGGGTAAATACCTGAGGGTCTGGCCAAGGTTAGCCAATGCTGTGGAAAAAAACTTTGAGAAAAACATCTGGAGTTTGATTTGCTGGTGTGGTTCTTCATCTGCCTGGAGGGGTCATGCTGCACATCACAAGGTTTGGGTCTAACCTCCTTGGGTAGGCTTGGTCCACCTCTTCAAGCTGCTCAAGATGCTCAGCTAAGATGGATGTAGTGGCAAGTTTTCCTTGTACAAGCAAGTCAGCTTTTGGGAAAAGTTTTCATCGCCTTTCTGAAGTCATGATCTATGCTCATACTAATTAATAAATTTTTTTCTGGACCAGACATGAAGTAGTTCTGTGACTCCCAGAGATGACACAGTCCCACACGCTTCGGCAGTCATGCGGTCGACAAGACACAGTTTGGCAGATGACTCCCAACTCTGGTGAGAAGACTGAGCTGCCTATGACAGCCCCTCCCACTCTCCCCCCCTCCCCAGCTCAGAAAGAGCAAGATTTTAATCCTCAAAATAGCATTCCCTGCTCACCAGCAGTGTGGGGCTGCTGTGCCAGGGCATGCTAAGCCAGCACATGCAGTGCTCAAGCCATTAAAACAATCATCAAAGTCTTGAGGTGCTGATGTCTCTGGGGGTCCCAGGAGCCTGCAGGGGTCTTGCAGATGATGACCCCATCAGCTGAGGCATGGTCTGTGTGACACCCATTGGAATAGCACCCCCTTGAGCCCCCATGACCTTGTCTGAGGCTGCATGAGGTCTGGCACCAAGTGGTTTTATCTCTGATGTCCCAGAGGTGGATCTGGGGAAGCGAGTGGGAGGTGCACTGGCATATGTAGTGCTAGCAAGAATTGATTAGTATGAACAGCAAAAAAAATCAATGGATGCCATTTTACAAAATGCAGGTCAAAGGGGGGGTGAGTGCATTAAGCCTGCAGTCTCATAATGCTGCCTTGCCTTTCCTCCAACAGGTCATGTAGGATGTTTTGGTGACAATGGCCCACACACATCTTTTTGGACCCTGAGCAATGGTACCTCCTGCCTGGAGACACCTTACAGGTTTGAAGATACCCATGGCCATGAACTTTCTTGTGCTCATATAGGAACTCTAAGAGCTCTAGGTATCACTTTGCACCACCAGCTGGGCTGAGACTCCTAGACTCCTACAGAAACTTATACATCAGTTTCCAGATGGGGATTTTGGGGGATTTTTTTTGTTGTTGTTGTTTTCTTCTTTTCTTTTCTTTTCTTTTTTTTTTTTTTTTTTTGTTTGTTTGTTTGGTTTTGTTTTGTTTTGTAAAAGAAAGTCTTTGATTTATTTGCTGAGCTAAAGTTTTTTAAAGATCCCAAGGCAAATCCTGACATGGATGATAGCTCTTGATACTGCAGATTAAGCAAATAACCACTAAAATGACACGCATCAGGAAGGCATTGGCCCAGAATAGATTTAAAATGTACAAAAGCAGAAAAATGCAGAAGCAATGATCATTTTTAAAACAGAGAATATGCCTTTTTAGTAGATATTTCTTCTTATGTAAAGAAAAAGGGGTATTATTCTGAATATACCCTTTCAGAGTGATTTTCTAGTATTAACATTTTGGATTTTAAATAAATATCAACTATATTGTTGATATATATTTATATTGATCTATTGATCTATTATATATATAAATATTTAGATGAAAAGTAGAATAAACTAATCCTGTGCTCATCAACCACAAATTCATTTCTAACTTGTCACCTTCTTCCCTGTTTTAAATTCTCATTTTCCACTGCCTCTTCTTACATGAGGTAACTATTTTCTTTACTTATTTTAACAATAAACATGCAGAACTTCATTCAGCTTTAGCACAATGTCAGGAGAGGATGGTGGCAGTTGTGTAGGATGCAAAAGTGGAGCCAAGGCCTTGGTGGGGGGAAAAGGGTTTGTGCGAGGAGCTAAGCCCTGGCAGAAGCGAGGAAAAAAGGAAATTTGGTGAGACCCCCACATGCAGACATCTGGGACACTGTCTGCTGGTAGGATGGCTTGTGCAAAGTGTGCGCATGCCTACTTGCTGTTCCTGGAAAGCAGCTATTTTCTGTATGCCAGCCACTGCCTTCCCACATGCCAAGGTTATTTTGGGCAAGGTGGGGTGGACTGGTATGGAGACAACTGGCTTTGAAATCATCTGCTGCACTTTATAAGGAAGGATCTCAGGTATGCAGGAGGCAGGAGAAGGGCTGAGACACAGACAAGTGAGAAGGAAGCACTGGGAATGTGGTGGCTGAAGCTTTTTCGGATAAAAGCAGGGGACAAGGACAAAGTCAGGGATTGCAAAGTGCTGAAGACAGAGTGCTACAGTGCTGTATATTTTAAGTGGCTAGAATAACCATTCACACCTCAGAAATGTTGAGGTTTATTTAATATGTCTATTTTTTGTCTTGCCCCCATTCTTTGCCCCAGAGAGGAGGGACCAGTGGTGACCTCCATGCCCAGCAGAGAGGAAGGGGGTCTCTTCCCATACCAATCCTGCATGGCATTCCCAGAAACCCAGGTGCCCTCTCTCCCCTTTGCAGAAGAAATGCGTTTGTTAGTGGATCTTTGCTTGCAGAGATCCTGCTTCACCAGCTTCCACATCCACAGGCACCAGCCAGGACACAGTGCAGATTTTATCTGCCCACGGGATGCACTAAGCTGGAATCACCCAAGGACTGGGTTTGCTGCACTATTACATTATTCTGCTGCAAGAAAATCAAACTATTGAGTAAAATGCTTCTAATAGGAAACATGAAGATCTGCAAACAGAGAGCACAGAACAGGTTTTTGCTACCATGCTAGCCTTGTACAGCCTGATAAATGGTGAAATATAGCATCTTCTGCTAGGGCAGATTTGCTACTGGCAGAGGCAGAGTGTGCTGCAAATGTCTCTTTGATTGGACCTGGAGGGTGTGCTCCTCATTACATCGAAAGGAAAGATAAGACAAAGCATGAATCCTAGCTTATGCCTGTACAGAGCACATAGGCATTAAAACCAATTATCTGGCATTTTCAGAAGTTATTTGAGCAAGGAAAAAGCAAAGGAGGATGGAGGGATTTCTCACCAGCTGGGGAAAATGAGACTGTAATTGTAAAGATACCGTGTCCTCTACCTTCTGCACTCCAGCTCTTTTGTTCTCAGTATGAAATGCACCACATTATTCTATTATGATGTCAACAAAATCAGACAGAGCAGCACAGACACAAGGGCCTGCTATAGAAACCAAATACTTGTGGACTTGCAGAGGGAAGACGACGGGTGCCTCCCTGTGTCCACCTGGCACAGAGCAGGGCTCGAGCACCCCAAAATCAATGCAGCTCTGGCAGGAGCACTGGTGGAGCAGGTTGGCCCAAGGAAGTGACCGCAGCATGGAGTAGAGGGTGGAACCCTGGGTGCCTGCTGATGCTTTTCCCAAGTTGAGGAAGGAGCCAGTTGCAGGCAGCAGGAAGGTGGATGGGGAGGGATAAAAAGGAAGAACTCGTAGACCAGATACCACAGCTGATGGCTGTGCTCCGGGTGCACACCCTGACTGCTTCTGGTCCGGAAATGCTGGAGGGAGGCCCAGCGAAGGCAAGACATGCAGGGAGAAAAGCAGCCTCAGAGCATGTCTAAGGTCATGACACACGACCTTTTCATTGCTTTTCCTCTTTGAAACCTGATTACATCTATTTTTAGGCCCACGCTTGGGGAGGGAAGGGGGTCAGGGGTTGCCTGACCCTGCCTGATAGCATGGCTCTGCTGCTTTAGCTCCCCTGTATGTGCCTCTGTTTGCACGGCGCAGCAAGGGCCCCACATGTCCACGCACATGCCGAGTCGCTGAGCAAGCCGTGTTTGGTCTTGGAGCACTTTCACCACCCCAAATCCCCTGCAGACTGATGTCCACCCCGTCCACTCCGCCTGTAAGAGGAGGAGGAGGAGCATGTGCCACAGCTGGTTCAGACAGGGAATGTGCTTGACTGCGAGCAGCTTCCAAGGGGATTCACTGGGTGGCGGGGGAAAGACAAAGTTTGGTGCAAAGGAGTGTGACCACTGCCAGATGTCTGCTGCGTATTGAGATAACCCTGTGTGCACTTCTGGCAAGCGAGGGGCTGCCAGGAAGGTACCTGAGGGAAGGAGGGACAGAACACCAAAATCATTGATTTAAAGGCTGATTATTACAAACCAACGTAGGCTCTATTTTTAATTTTTAAAAAATTTTCATTTAAGACTGACACCCTTACAGAAATGAGGAAAAGAGGGTGAAATAATCATGGGTGGTGATAGCAAAGCTGGATCTCAAAACAACATCCACTTCACCAAACATTATCTCTATTTTATTTTGCTATTTTAGCTTAGCTGAGCAATAAGAAAATAACAAATCCCACCCCCATAACCTTCTGGCAGACTATTTTGCCAGCCAGGCATTGTTTTTCTTCCACTCCAGCTATCAGACTGCCAGGAGTGCTAAGGGGGAAAGCCCAGAGCTGAGCAGGACCTGTCA
Source organism: Megaceryle torquata (assembly GCA_024611175.1). NCBI lineage: Eukaryota > Metazoa > Chordata > Aves > Coraciiformes > Cerylidae > Megaceryle > Megaceryle torquata. The sequence goes on along the minus strand of JANIJG010024257.1, from coordinate 11,701 downwards.
GTGTGGGATTGTCCCCAGTGGGGATGGCCTCTCCATTCCCTCCCCGGGGGCAGAAGCAGGGTCTGCTGGGACCTGGTGAGTGGGTGTTACTTCACCCAGTATTAGTTTTGCATCCTGCCTTTAGCACACCTCTGGCCAAAAGCAAGCCGGGACCAGTGCTGGTGGAAACGAGGGGTGAGGTCTCTCCAGCACTTTGTGTTGTTTTATACATCAGTATTTTTAAAATAATAATGCTGAAGGCTGCATTGGTGACAGTGGCTGGGAGATGAGGGACTTGGATCCCCAGGCATCAGTCTATGTGATCATCAGCATGCAGCTTTTCAGGGGGATGCGAGATCACATCCTTAAAAGGACCCTTCAAAATCCAGGAAGTGTTGCTTGGCCTTGCTGACATAGCAGAATCTCTCTCTTTCTCCCTCTCTTTTTATTTTAAAGCAATAGTTACCCTGTCCACCCAAGGCCTGACTTGTTTCACATTACCCATGCAATAGCATGTCACAAACATATTCAACAACAAAAATATTGGGATTCTGTATGCTAATGATATTTATGGTTATCTTTTAAATATTATTAATATTTATAATTATGTATTTTATACTTATATACATTTACACGTTATTTCATATACCCTTAGCACACACACACACACACACAGAGCTTTCTGATTTGTTTTCTAAATTTTTGTAAAAGCCCAGGGTATGGTCAACCAATTCTCTTGGCTGCTTAGCAACAGGCAATTGAGACTGCCTATCAATTCCCAGTTTATAATAACCTGAGGCAGACCTAGATTTTTGTTTTCCCTTGAGCTTTTGTCCTCCTTTCCCTCTATAATAAATACCAGAAATGTAGGGGCAGTGTGTGTCAGAAAATCCCCTGGTGGAATATTTTTTGTTGCACTGGTGGGGCTGCTTCTCTGGCAGGACAGGGATCCAGATCTCATGCACCCTCCCTCCCTTTTGTTATAAGATTTTAGAGATTCATTCTCCATTGGACCACACCTCACAGCAGATTTATCTTTAAAATAGGTAAGTTTCTATTTTGTATTAAAAGAAGACCCACAGAGTACAGCTGGACAGGCAGTCTGAATGCAACCCTCAAGATACTCAGATAAAAAAAGACAGAATAGCTTTCATTTTTTAGGGCTGATGGAGACCTAAACAGTGCATCCTACACTGCAGCTTAAGTGGCTCAAGTGGAGAGGCTTAGCTGTGCTCCTGGGGGATGTGCTGGTGGCAGTGCACAAAGGTGTTTGGAGCTTGGTGCTGTGTCTCAGCGAGAACCGAGGGGCTGCTGCCTCGTGTTCAGGAAGGGTAGTGCTTGGTGGGATATTCAGCCTGTCCTGAGAGGTGCCTGATGGGCAGTGGAGAAGAATGGTGGGGCCTCTACAGGCAGCTTTGCTGCTATAGCATGCTTTCTCTGAAACCCTTTTGTCCTCCACTGGTAGTACCTTAGGAATGCTTGCTTGCCCTTAGGAAAGAGAAGCAAGTTAAGGCAAACCTTTGGAGATAAAGTATAAGCAAACAAGGGGAGCCTACTCACCACCTTCTGCCCCATCAGCAGCCCCATCCCCAGAGCTTAGGGCAGCCTCAGGCTGGTGGGAACTGTGTGATCTTTTCAGGCCTGACCCCTCCATACCAGGATGACTACAATTCTCATAGTTATCCCATAGCAAACCTAAGCACTTCCATTATAAGAAGCATTTCCAGGAGATTGACACATTGTTTTTAAAAGTGGTGAGCAGGGGGAGCCTGGCCAACCCGCATGCCCTGGATTACCCTAGCAAGGGATTGGCATCCCTAGCATAGGTCCTCAGCTTCATTAGGGTATCAGCTCTCCTACTCACATGGCACAGTGCAAAGCAGCTGCCTGTAGCCCTCCTGCTGGCAGCTGCCAGAGGCTGTGTTGCACTCCATGCCTGCTGTGGCCCTTGCCCCATCTCCAGGCAGCCTTTAGCTCTCCTGGATGGACTTCCTGCAGAGGACGAGTGTTTTCCCCCATGTGGGGAGCCCTAGCTCTTGGGTGAGAGGTTACACACCAGCCAGCCCCTCATGCCACCAAGACATACCTTCTCATGGTAGGTCCCTGTGTTCCCCAGACATTGTGGGGTCATAACCCTCAGCAGCAGCGGGTGTAATGACAGATGTAGCATCCTAATTGCAGATGACCAACGTGACTGGCAAGCAGCACTGTCCCTCACATCCAGACTGTCTGAAGGGCATCTGCAAACAAACAGCTGCAGGGATGAGTGAAATGCTCTCCTTTTGCATGAGGTCTCCATAAGGCACAGAATCATAGAATGGTTTGGGTTGTAAGGGACCTTAAAGATTAAGTAGTTCCAACATCCCCTGCCACAGGCAGGGACACCTCCCACTAGACCAGGTTGCTCAAAGCCCCATCCAACTTGGTCTTGAACACATCCAATAATGGAGCATCCACAACTTCCCTGGGCAACCTGTTCCCATGCCTCACCACCCTCAGAGTGAAGAACATAGTCCTGCAGACAGCCTCTGATCCTTACCTGGTCTCCGTTGTATGTACATCACAGGACCAAGTGCTATCTCTCCCCAGAACTCATGATCTGAATGACGGTCAGAAACCACTGACTGTGCCTTTGCTTTCTTGATCTTTCTGTGTAGATCAACAGGTACTTCAGATGCTGGTTCATGCTATTCCCAGAGGTGGCAGAAATGATGGAGATTGAGAAATCCAATAATATGCATCAGTCTCCTCCTATTAGGACAAGACTGAAGGATCATCAAAACCTTCCCCTTGCAGTAAGAGTGGAGGTGGTGCCAAGGAAGGAGGACTGGGAGTCCCCATGGTCCCAGTACAGTCTGTGGTATCACTTGCAGCCCTTCCCTTGGCTCTGGGCTGAACTGTTCTGAGCTGCTGTATCCCACAATACCATCATTTGTCTTTTGTTTGCTGGAAATGTAGTTGATTTAAAAATCAGCTATTTAAAAATCACAAAGTCTGGAAACAAATCACAGGCAGGATATGCATGGATAACAGCCTCAATGTTCACTTAACCTGAGGGCCTTCTTGTCCCCAGAGACTGATCAGCAGCTTTCCTTACCCTGAGTGATAGGAGCATGCTGCATGCATACATTGCCCCAGTTGCATGGCTTTGCAAAGTATGATCAGCAAATAAATACGCAGGTATTCATGCATGCCTGGAATATTCAAACATCTGGAAAACACCAGTCAGTCACCCTCCAAATCAAACACATCCCACTGGGAAAGGAGTAGGTGCTGGCACATACTAGCAGAGCTGCAACTAGGTTGGTTTTGGAGGTGTCAGGATGCCTACCCACAGTAGACACAAAGGCAAAAGGGTGGGTTCAGTGTTTGTCTACCATGAGCTTTTCTGCATGGAGGCAGCACATCAATGGGAACGCAAGTGGCCAGGATCTTTCTCCAAGTAGAATCCTGCAGGAAAGCCACATCTCCACAAGACAGAAGCACCCAGCCGAGTGACTGCCAAGGTTTTCAATGCCAGTGCCTGCCTTTGCAGAGGGAGTTTGCCAGTGTAAAGTCTGTGGTATGGTATTCTCTACTGAACCTTTTCACAGTAGGAGAGAAAAGTCACACTGCTTTTGGTGAAATTTCAGTTATAATTGTGTTGAAAATTGTACCAGTCTGTTTTCTCCCAACATACCTCTACATGTGCTCTGCCCTCCTGTTAGGGCTGTAAAATTATGTAGGGAAGCAAGCTCTACACTTCAAAATAAGATGTTAAGGAATTATATATATATTTTTTTATTTTTCCCCCACAAAATCTGTGCATTTGACTTCATCATAGCAGGAATTAAAAATCTACAAAAAGAAATCCAGGACACTTGTTGCACTAGTGTTTGAATTTTGAACAGCTAGTTCTGGATGCAAAGCATCCATCATGGATTACAGACACACTGAACTCCAATGCAATCCTTTAGGAACAGGGAAATATTTTAAATATATCAGTGGTGGTGTAAATCAGAAAGAGCTTCACTAAGTGAAGCTTCACTTAGGACAAGAAGAAATGGCCTCAAGTCACACCAAGGGAAGTTTAGATTGGCTATTAGGAAGAGTTTCTTTACTGAAAGGGTTATCAGGCATTGGAATAGCCTGCCCAGGGCAGAGGTGGATTCCCCATCCCTAGAGGTATTTAAGAGTTGTGTAGATGTGTAAGGATCTGGTTTAGTCAAGGTCTTGTCAGGTTTAGGTTAATGATTGGACTCTATGATCTTAAAGGTCTTTTCCAATCTAGGCACTTCTGAGATTTTGTAAAACCACACAAGGGCTTGTCATCTCAAAAGCGCATCATAACCATACATTTAATTTATGGTAACTGAGGTAATTCTGCACTGGGAACTCAGTTCTGGAACAGTCAATATACTTTTAAAACTTTACTTATGGCTAAGTGTATATGTTTAAGGAAATACGACCAAGAAAACGAAATACTGGAACAAGCATCCACTCAAGAGGATACACTATTTTAATCACCATGAATTTCACTCTGTCTCTCAAAACTGGTGATATTTGTACATTTGGCCAACTGCACATCTGGTGCAGAAGGTGAAATGAGACCCTTTCCCAGACTCTGGAAGCAGCACTGGTAGCTCCATAACTGAGCAGTTTCTTTGACAAAAACAGGTTTAATTAAAAAAAAAAAAAAAAAAAAAGGCAACAACTACCAAGTCCAAACCAGAATAACACCAAAGATAGAAGAAACATAACTGGGAGTGCAAACTGATGGGGACATTGCTCTAGTGTACAAGAAAATTACCTGTACTGATGCTGTGTAATTTGTGTGTTAAACTATTTATTATGCTTATATTGATAAAATTCTTGTTGGCAAAATGTCTGTTCAAAATTAAATGATGATTTAGCCTCAAACCCAGGATTTTTCTCATACCAAGTCATGTTTGTAATAAACATTATTAAATACAGTAAAATATTCCACAGCTCAAACAGAGAAAGAGAACAGGGAACTCGTGTGCTTTTCTGTTAAACTAAGCAGCAGAGCTTTGTTGCTGGCAGTAGGAGGACAGCTCTGAGCTTTGCTAGAGATATGTTCTAGAAAATCCCCATAGTTATTAATGAATAATTTGAGATGATACATAACTGAGATGCTTGTTTGCTACCACCAGAGATGGATCCTAGAGGACCATTAAATTAATTTTTAACAATGTATGCTATGGTTAAAGTTACGGCACAAAAAATTTAACTCTAAATATGCTCCTTGTGCAAAGAATAACCACAAGATTATAATCTGGGTAGCAGGTTAATAAAGCAGAAGAGAAACGTGGGAGTTTACAGCTACTCCCATTTATTTTTCATTTGTTTATAGGATCACAGAATGCTTTGGGTGGGAAGGGACCTCTAAAGGTCATCTAATCCAACCCCACTGCAGTAAGCAGGGACAGCCTCAACTAGAGCAGGTTGCTCAGAGCCTCATCAAGCCTGACCTTGAATGTCTTCAGGGATGGGGCCTCCACCACCTCCCTGGGCAACCTGTTCCAGTGCTCCACCACTCTTGTAGTAAAGAACTTCTTCCTAATGTCCAAGGAACATGGCCTCTTAAAGTCATGGAATATGTCTTTAGGTAACAATGCGCCATGATAGTAATGCTCAAATTCTCCCGTGCGTTTCTCCTCACTTACACAGTCGCTTTTTACCCCCCCAAGAAGGTATGAACTGTGCAGGTCTTTCAAATATGCAGGACCTGTGCAAGATCCTAGACATTTTAGTTACCATGTGTGGCTGAGTAAGCATTTTCTGCTAGTGCCTCAGGGTGATGCTGAAAATGTTTCACAAATTCATTATCCAAGAAGAGTTCACTATAATAAGATGTCTACAAAATAAATTTGCACAGAACAAAGTAATCATTAGGAAATCCAGCCTGTTTAAAAAAATGTTAACTGCACCTAGGCTTCCATTAATCAGTGCATAATAGCGTTTCACCTAATATTAACTCTGTCCTCAAGAAAGGCTGGTTTATCTTTGGAATAAAGTAACATAATAAAAGAAGTTAACATGGAAAAAATGACAAAACCAGTACAAACTTTAAACCAAAAAGAGAACAGAGGAGTTACCAAATATCTCATGTGGTATTTGCATGACGTTATTTGTACAGAAGCTCTACAGACTACCACAGAGATGAGCAGCGTGCTAAAACTGGTTTGAATGCAGGTAGAGTACATTTTGTAATGCTATGATGGACCATGAAGGTTTAAGACACAGAGTGACAATCTGTACAAAGTGAAGCTTTTATTTCCTAAGAATCAGAAAGCAGTTTTGGAAACCCTGTTTTATAAATTTTTTTATCAAAATCTTTGTCACCATCACAGCCAGTGGTTCATGTTCATTTAAGGTGGAGAAGCCTCAGCCCAAAGACACTAGTGCTTGAGATAATAAATGAAGGAGAGGAAGGAGGAAGACAGGTATGTGTTCAACATCCAATTCCTTCATGCTCTCTTCTTAGTCACTTCTGAACACAGACATTTAGAGCAAACCTGTCTATCATTTGTACCTACCAAGAAATAATACGATGGAAAAATTCAGGGTACACATACATAACCAGAATGACAGTCTTTTTTTTTTTCCCAAAAGAACCTTCTAGTGCCAACCAGCTATGCATACTTACTACACTCACTGAACAGCCTTATTTATACAGATTTACTTCTTTTTTTTTTTTTTTTTTTTTAGTCCTGATTTTCTCCAGAAGTTCAGACCTATAGGGCCTTTTGTCCCACCCATTTTTAACCATCTCAAAATCAAGACAGGGGATCTTGAGCTTCAGCACAGACTTCTGGCTAAAACCAGAATCCACGTAGACTCCTTGATTGTTTTCCCTCCAAAGGCTATCATACCAGGACAACAAAGATCTGAGCAGTAAAAAAAAAAATTTGCAGCCATACAGGGTTTTAAATTCTGACTAATTAATTTGATTTTTTTGGTGATAATACAGAACACAAGAGACCCAGCTATTACAGGCATCATACAAATCCTGTCCAAGACAAGATTGCCTGTTGCTAAAAACTTTGTGAACTGGTTAATTTAGATTAATGCTTTGTGACTTTTGGAGAAAGGTCTCACAAGCTCAAAGATTAAACAGAGAGGAATGTGCATCTCATCATGCAATACACCAACAGCCCTGTGTTTAAATATCACCTGGCTAGAGAGATTGTCCCTTTTGAAGACAGTAGCATCATCCTCCATGAATCTTCCCTTATTTGAAGTGTGGAAAACTTCACCAGAGAGTTGGCTCATAACACCATGATCTATTACTCTCTCAATACTGCTACAAAAAGCAAGTAGGGGTTTTAGAAAGGCCATTCCTCTTTTTTGTGTGTGTGTGTGTGTTTCATTGGTTTGGGCTTTTTTTAATTTGTGTTGGGGTTTTTTGGTGCTTTTTTCTTTTTTCAAAATAAGCAGGACTTCTCAGGCCACCCCACCAGAGAAGCTGCTGTGATTGGATGTCCTCCCTTGGGGCTGTATAGGCAGTCCTGATGAACAGAACTTTGACTCTTGATAGATACACTTCTCCAAGCCAACATCACCTTCACAGATCTGCTAGCAGGGTAAGCCTCCAATCGTGCAGACTCTGTACAATGCTGCCCTGACTGTAGAGAGAAATCAGATTCAAGTTAGATGTCACTCTAAGTACTTTCTAGTGATTTTACTTGTGAAATTGAGGGATTTGCATTTACTCTTCTTTTTTTTTTTTTGGTGAGCATTGTGTGACTATCTAGAAATTACAGCTCTATCTCAGTTGAGTGTCTAAAAATCAATGCAAACTAAAAACAGGTTACCTATGCCTTTGGATTATAAAACAATCAGGATTCAAAAACTCAACAACTATGACCTACTAACTCAATGAACTTGAAACCTCCCATTAAAAACCAACAACCCAGAATGAAGTTCCCAGGAACATGACAAACTGATGGGTAAAATAACGTGTGGCTTGGACAAAGCACTACCGAGGAAACACCTTGATCTTGAACTGTGGCTGTCAGATCACAGAGAAGTCTTGAGGGAGGACATCAGGTTCTTATCCGATTGCTGCTTTTAGTTAAATGGTCCCAGAATATCCTATTACAGAGAGAGGGTGTAGACAGCTACCACAGGCATTACCTGACTGCTCAACTGTGCCCCTACAACATATAAAAATCAAATGACAAAGCAGATAATTAAAGAGAAATAATTAAAAAGAAATTAAAACTTATCATAAGCTACATCAAATTGCCTTTTGTTCTCCTGAGCCGCTAGGTAGATGCATTGGAACTAAATTAAGAAGAAGAGGAACACCCTGTTCTTTTTATCTAACCTTGATGTTAAACACTATTTCATGTTGTTGCAGCAGTTACATTTGGCACAAACTTTGGCCACTCTCACTCACTTTTCCAAAATCTTACTCCCTGTTAAAATCCAAGAGAAATTTAGAAGCAGGTTAAGCAGCTCAATTTAAGATGTGTTTGGGGAATCTGTAGTTGGCACAGTCCACTGCATAGATAAGGCAACTGAAACCTCTTTTCATTTGGTATACATGCTAGGAAAAGCAAAAAGGTAAAAAACCCCTAAATGTAAACCTGCTAAAATATGGAGCCACAAAATAGCCAAAAGCTATGGAAACAGAAGATCACAAAAAGGACGCTTTGAGAATATAAAAGCTGGCAAGAAAATATTAAATTTCAGCTCTACTAGATAAAGTATCTTAAAAAGCTTTTTTTGTTTGTTTTAAAGACATCACTGAGGTAATTCTCAGTCTGGCTACTTAGACACACAGCGCCCCATTGGAAGATTTAGCAAAAATGAAGTACTAAATTTTTCAGCATTTAAGGAATTGTGTAAGAAATATGTAGCTGAAAAGGACAAACTGAAAAACAAGTTTATTTTTCTGTTCCATCAGTATATACCACAGTTTTAATGAGTCCTTCCAGTGAGATATTTAAACATTTTTTCCATGCACAGAATCAAGATCCCAGCTTTTAATCTCATATTTTTATGTCTACTTATTTTAGTATTTATATGCAACAGAGAAGCATGATCTCCATCTCTGAACTTTTTACAGTAAAAAAGGTAATTTATTTTCAGCTATGTTTTCACCTTATCAGCTAGGTTGTTATTTTTTTCATGTATATATATATTTAAACTGATCTACTCTGTTGCAAATCTGTATACTGTTAAGGTTATAAAGAAATATTAGGGAAGTATCATCTTAGGATACATGTACTACACGCATATGGTACATGCATGTATCAAAGGAATCACAGACATAACACTGTTCAGACAAACAATGTATATTCTCAGAAAGACAACTTAAAATTAATAAGCTTTAAAATTTCACAGTTTCCTCAGAAAGGTTTTTATTTTTAGCTGTAATGTACACAAACTAGATGAGATTTATGTTCTCCATGAACAGGTCTGATGAATTTTGGGCACACTTTGAAATATCATCTCTAATGTTCCAGAAGATTTTCCTTTTTTAAGTATTTCTTAAGATTCATTATGAAAATTACAAGTGTCTTACAAAAAAATAAGTAGTTAGCCTATTGGTCCCCAAAACTGTATCATAGCAGTTAATAGCCAAACGAACAGTGACAAAATTTCACACAATTTTCATATACAGCTCTAAGAATAAAAATGAAGTATTAAGCTTTTAAAACACAGGCAGGAGCCTCTAACACTGGAATTCATACAATACTGATACTCTAAAACATTATGCCAACACCTGACAAAATGGAAGTAGTTGTTTGCCAGTGCATGTGTCTCAAGGTCACAGTATTAAACAGCATCAAAATAACTCATTAAGGTGATAAATTTTGTCTTAAGTCCCCATCTCTTTTATTCTAGTATTGAATCTAGCATTGAATTTCCTTCTGACAGCTGCACTAAAATACTAAACCGTTCTCAGAGGCTGAATGACACGAACGGGGCATCAGTTTATTGACTCGTAACAGATGACCAGTGCACGTTCCAAGTCTTTGATCACTGGCAGAGATTCTTACTTATCTTTTTAATATATGTTGTAAGTATCTAAACAGGAGGAGAAAACCTCAAATTTAAGCCAAACAAATACTGATTAAAACTCCAAGACACCAACTCCACCTAATTCAGTATTAGGGTTTGTTTTTTAAAAGAACACTTTCTGAAACGTCATACCAAGCATGTCTTTTGCTGTTGGCTACGGAGCAAGCAGGAATAGTTTACTGAATAAACCTAGGGTAGATGTTAATATTCATTCAAACCTATTTCCACAATGAGCTGATAACACAATCTGTTGAACAGAATTAGAGGTATTCTGCACAGTTTAAAAATAGACAAAAGTTTCAAATCATTGTCCATTTCTACCCTGTCATTGTGACAAAAGGTTTTCAGAGTTCGAAACCTGTTTTCCCCCACCTTATTAAAACACTGGAAATCAAAATATAATTGACAGATTTAACCCATACACATCTACCTAAATGGACAATTCTCTGTTACTTCTGGAACTGTCTTCAAAGTAAAATTTGCCAAAATAAAAACCTACAACATGCACATTTATTCTTTTGGGTTTTTTCCCACTGCTTTTCTAAATATGTTAAATAAATGTTGGAAGGCCTACATGTTTGTAAAGTCAAGTCAACTGCTCTGCAGTAAAACTGATTGCAGGATGTGCACAAGACACTGTTAAGACCCAGATTTTACCATGATGAATTACTGACCTATATACAAAGAATTTTTATATTATAGGCAATTTTTATATTATAGAAACATAAAATCATAGAATGCCTTTGGTTGGAAGGGACCTCTAAAGGTCATTTAGTCCAAACCCCTGCTGAGAGCAGGGACATCCTCAGCTAGATCAGGTTGCTCAGTGCCTCATTAAGCCTGACCTTGAATGTCTCCAGGGATGGGGCCCCCCACCACCTCCCTGGGCAACCTGTTCCAGTGCTCCACCACTCTCGTGGTAAAGAACTTCTTCCTAATGTCCAATCTTACTCTACCCTTCTCTAGTTTAAAACTATTGCCCCTCGTCCTATCACTACATGTCCTTGTAAACAGGCCCTCTCCAGCTTTCTTGTGGGCCCCCTTCAGGTACTGGAAGGCCACTGTAAGGTCTCACCAGAGCCTTCTCCAGGCTGAACAACCCCAACTCTCTCAGCCTATCATAGGAGAGGTGTTCCAACCCTCTGATCATTTTCATGGCCCTGCTCTAGACCTGCTCCATTAAGTTCATATCCTTCCTGTGTTGAGGGCTCCAGAGCTGGACAAAGCACTCCAGGTGAGGTCTCACCAGAGCAGAAGAGAATGGCAAATTTACTGATGATGCACTTGACCCCCCATCTATGTCACTGATGAAAATATTAAACAGTACTGGTGCCGGTACGGACCCCTAAAGGATACCACTTGTCACTTACCTCCGTCTGGACTTCAAGCCATTGACTGCTACCCTCTGGATATGACCATCCAGTCAAGTCCTTATCCACTGAACGGTCCACCCATCAAATCCATCTCTCTCCAACTTGGTGAGGAGGATGTTGTGGGGGACCGTGTCAAGGGCCTTGCAGAAGTCCAGGTAGATGACATCCACAGCTCTTTCCCTTGTCCACTGATGTAGTCACTCCATTGTAGAAAGCCACTAGGTCGATCGGGCAGGTCTTGCCCTTAGTGAAGCCATGCTGGCTGTCTCTGATCACTCTCCTGTTCTCCATGTTCCTTATCAGAGCTTCTAGGA
>JANIJG010024256.1:38847-55103 GCA_024611175.1 Megaceryle torquata | reverse complement strand
TCCCCCCTTTTTTTTTTTTCTGTTTCCTTTCCCCTCCCATCCTCGCTGGGGGGGCCGGCTCTCGGAGATGGGGATCGGGTGCTGAACCGCCCCCCCCCACCCCCCCGCCGCACTCACACCCCCGCCGGGATTGTTTGCACTAACCCCCGCACACCCACCCGGGTGAGTACCGCTCGCTGAGGGCGGGGGGACGGCCCGGGCCGGCGCGGGGGTGTGCGCTGGGGGGACCCGAGCCCAAGGCAGACGCTGAGGCAGCCGCCGCCCGGCCTCTGAGGCTGGGGGCTGAGGCGGGCGCGGCCCCGGCCGCCGTGGCGGTGAGTCCGAGGCGGCCACCGCCCGGCCCCATCCGCTGAGGCAGCGATCGCCCGGCCCTGGTGGCTGAGGCGGCCCAGGCCCCTGAGGCTGGGGATGTTGGGGAGGGCGGCCCAGGGTGCCGAGGCGGTCACGACCCCGCAGTGACGGGGACTGAGGCGGGCACGGCCCCGGGGGGAGGGCCGAAGTACCGTGAGGGGCGCAAGAGCGGCACGGGAGTCGATGGGAAGGAGGGCGCTGGGGCCTCCGGCAACCCCTCGGAGAGCGGACTGGGGGAGAGGGCACGGGCCGGGGAGCCGGGCTGCGAGAGGGTCCCTCGCAAGGCGGTCCCCGGACGCGCTCGGGCTGGGAGGAGTGAGCGTTCCCGGCTGACTAATAAATAGCTGCTGCTTACGCCGGGCCGCGGAGCCGGGCAGCGTTGGCAGCCCTGGCAGCCGTCCCTCCAGGACCCTGCCCCGCGGGCGGGCGAGCGAGAGGAGGGGGTGTTGCCGGGCCCGGGGTGCTGGCCTGTGCGCTGGGGAGAGGGGCCTTGCAGCCCTCCCTGCCCCCCCCTTTCCAATCATCTCCCTTCCTCTTCATTTTCTTTCTTACGGGCTCAGAAAATGCTCCTCTTCCTCCTCCTCCTGCTGTTGCTGGAGCTCCCAGGACTGTGAGCAGAAATCTAATGAGACCCGACTGCCTGGTTATGTAACTCTGCACACTGCTTAAGGCTCCTGCCTTTAACCCCCAGCGCCAGGGCTCTGGTGCTGGAGCGGTTAATGGGCTTGGATCCCAGAGAAATATTGTCCTCTTTCAATTAAAAAAAAAGTTTGAAATGATCAAGCTGATTTATTTGCTCAGCTGTTTGTACCATGGATCAGTTTTGGGGCTTAGAAAAAAAGCTTCAGTGTCTGCACAGTGCTCCTTGAAAAGATCATTTAATTCCTAAAGGACATGGAGGAAGGGAAACAAAACAGATGGATTAATAAATCATTTTTAAATGCCCCTTTTAACCACCCAATCAGCTTTTCTGTACTGATTGTGTCCCTTTTGTAAATATCTTCTGTTTGCCCTTGATCTTTTCCTTATCCCCACCCAGTGCTGATCCAGCAAACGTTTAAAGGTCGCCTTATCGTACAAGCTTTCAAACTATTCCCATACCATGTTGGGGAGAACACGAGTGGCTTGGAAATAGGGTTCCAGACTTTAAAAGGAGATTATTTGGAGTAAGAAATAAAAAAAGCTTTGTGTTCACATCGTTAAAGGATTTTGGTACTGAATTCGATTTCTCTAATTGTTAGTGACAGCTACACTATATTTTGTTCCTAGTGATGCAGTGCAGAAAAGCGCACTGTTAATTGAAATTCTTGTTGGGCGTTTAACTTGAGCCAAGAAATACATACTCTGTTTCATTGGAACTTTCTGAAGGAAGGTGTCTCCTGTGGATGAGTACCTTTATGCCAAAGTACTGCAGAATTTTCATTAGCAGTACGTGTGCTAATACTTGATTCTTGTCCCTGCTTTAACTTCAGATAGCTAAATTCTCTTTTGTCCTTTGTGAAGGAGTGGCAACCATATTTTATATTAAATATAAAATGGAGTCGTGGAGAAGAAGAGCAATCATTTTTGAGGCTATCAAAAGCCCTTTTAGCTTTAGGAACTTTCTGAAAGCTGAACTATAGCCAATACGTTATATTCATTTAGTATATTATATATACTAAATATATATTACATCTGATTATATAGAATAATTTGTAGAAAGGGAAAAAATTGTGAATGAATATATTGGATTAATCCCACGGTCATTGCGTCCCTTACGGCAGAAGATACCTGGCTCTATTTTGTATTCATTGACTGCGTTGTCATTTTAGCTGTTCCGAGGAAGAATTGTTGTATGTGGACAGCGGACATTTTCTCTTCGGTTAGCTTAAATTTTTTGCCAGTGCACAGTTTATGTGGATGATTTGCTTGGGCTTTAAAATGAATGTTGCATAATTTTAGTTATTTGTGAGAGATTTTCTAAAGCAACTGTTAACATTTTTATGATTCTGTAGCTTACAGCGCAACCAATGTGTTGGCAAACTTTGAAATGATAAATGACCCCCGGACTAAGACCTTTCAAGCTAAACTAATAGTCTGGTGCTAAATTTTGCAGCTGAGTACTATAAATCATCCAAATACGGGTTGGTAATTGAACCCTTGACAGGCCTGGCAGTTCTGTGATGTCTTAAAAATTATCCGTGCCGCTTTGTGAATAACTAAGCGGCGAGCTCATGTGATTCTTGAAATGCCCCGTGGTGGATGTGTAAACACATGCCTGGTGCATCTTCTGCAGTGCTGTTTGTAAGTTGGGATGAATGCAGTTGACATCCTCACCTTCCACAGGCATGAACGTAAATCGTGTGATGCACATTTTCTGGTTTTTTTTGTGTTTTGGGTTTTTTTGTGGTTTTTGTGTTTTTTGTTTTTTGTTTTTTTTTTTTTTTAAGTAACCTATTTTATGCAGAAAGTGAAGCTCAAAGAATAGGCCTTGGTGCTTGGTCTTACGCTTTCCTTATTTGGCTGTGTTTACTTTTGTTTTTTCTTAAAGGAGCAAGAGCACTCAAGGTGAAGGATAATAATCAACTAGAATCAGCACTTTGAATGAAATTCTGTTTCCCTGTGGCATCTTGAACACTTTCTTCGGGTTTTGAAACAGACTTATAACTTTGTGGCATAGCAGCTATGCAGCTTGAAATCCAAGTAGCACTCAATTTTATTATTTCATATTTGTACAATAAGCTTCCCAGACGACGTGTCAACATTTTTGGTGAAGAGCTTGAAAGACTTCTGAAGAAGAAGTATGAAGGGCACTGGTATCCAGAAAAGCCATACAAAGGATCAGGGTTTAGATGTATTCATATAGGGGAGAAAGTGGACCCAGTCATAGAACAAGCATCCAAAGAGAGTGGTTTGGACATTGATGATGTTCGTGGCAACTTGCCTCAGGATCTTAGTGTTTGGATTGACCCATTTGAGGTTTCATACCAAATCGGTGAAAAGGGACCAGTGAAAGTGCTTTATGTGGATGATAATGAAAATGGATGTGAGTTGGATAAGGAGATCAAGAACAGCTTTAACCCAGAGGCCCAGGTGTTCATGCCAATTAGTGACCCAGCATCTTCAGTGTCTAGTTCTCCTTCTCCTCCCTTTGGTCACTCTGCTGCTGTGAGCCCAACTTTCATGCCCCGCTCCACTCAGCCTTTAACCTTCACCACTGCCACATTTGCTGCCACCAAGTTTGGCTCGACCAAAATGAAGAATAGCGGCCGTAGCAACAAGGTCGCCCGCACCTCTCCCACCAACCTTGGCTTGAATGTCAATGACCTGTTGAAGCAGAAGGCCCTTTCCTCCTCCATGCACTCTCTCTACGGGCTTGGCTTAGGCAGTCAGCAGCAGCAGCAACAGCAGCAGCAGCAGCAGAAGACTTCTGCCCTTTCTCCTAACGCAAAGGAGTTCATTTTCCCCAACATGCAGGGTCAAGGTAGTACCAGTAGCATCTTTCCTGGTGACAGCCCCCTTAACCTCAGTCCTCTCCAGTACAGTAATGCCTTTGATATGTTTGCAGCCTATGGAGGTCTAAATGAGAAGTCTTTTGTGGATGGCTTGAATTTTAGTTTAAACAACATGCAGTATTCTAACCAGCAATTCCAGCCAGTTATGGCTAACTAAAAATAAACCGAAAGTGAAATACAAAGTAAATACTATTGTACAAGTTAAAATGCACGTACCCAAGGGTGTATCTTTTTTTCCACCTCTTGAGATTTTTTTTAAGGCTTGTAGTATGAATACATTCAGGCTTGGTTAGATAAATACGACATGCATCATTTTTTTCATTTGCCAACCAAGCACAAAATTATTTTATACTGACTGTACATTACAAAAATATACTCTCAAAATATGGCCTCTTACAGTATTTAAGATATAGCGAGGACGTGGCTGATTTTTTTCATGTGTGTATATGTATATGTACACAAACATATATGTATATATATATTTAAAAAATTGGCACTAATAGGTGGGTTTATTGGTCTTTTTCTAATTGTATAATTTAATTTAGTACAAAGTTTGTAAAATATCAGAGTATATATATTGTTTCTACAACATGGTATTGCATTTATATCTTTTTACTACAGTGATCTGTGACAGCTGCAGCAGCTTCATGTTGTATTTTTTTTACTGAAATTGTAAGATATCCATCTTAAAGACATCAATTCTAAAAAAAAAAAAATAAAAAAGTTGTGTACAGAATATTCCTTAGTGGTGGAATTAAAATGTACGAAATATTTGCTTTTTTCAAAAGAAACACAAATTGTATTTTCTGTTAAAAGTTTAAAGATTTTTGCTATATATTATGGAAGAAAATGTAATCGTAAATATTAATTTTGTACCTACATTGTGCAATACTTGAAAAAAGGTATAAAAGTATTTTGAGTCAGTGTCTTACATGTTAAGAGGGACTGAAATAGTTTATATTAAGTTTGTATTAAAATTCTTTAAAATTAATTGACTGTCGTGGTCTGTGTTTTTACTGTTCCACTGAAGATCAGAGCGCTGTGCTTATTGTGTTGTCAGTGCTAATGATGCAAAGCCAGTCTGACTCAGTGCTTCACAAAGGAGCGATGGAAAGGCTTGCTCTGCTGTACTGATGCACCACAATAATGGGTTGCTTTACCTAAAATACTACTGACAAAGCACATGGCCTGATTAAGGACTTGCCTACAATTATTCGAGGAAACTTTCACTGACTGTTTTCCGTGGCTACAGCTTGCTCAAGCCAGAAGGTAATGCTGTTGGTTTTTCTCCTGGAGAGTTAAGGCTATAACGCTGTGCGAGCGTTGAGTTAACGATGTGATGTATCTAGAAGGGACTCAGGTGATTCAATGAAATTCACTTTCCATGTCATCAGAATGGATTTGAACTATTCTCTCTCGAGGTCCTAGACCAATGCATCAGCGTTCTGTTTCTGTATTGGGGATTAATAGCTCAGAAACGAGACTGAATAAAAGTGCTGATGTACAGTTTACTAAACTCATTGTAAACTTTCATTTCATATGCTCCATTAAAAAGAGAAATGTAATGCAACTACAGTGTGACATTCTAAGGTTTTTATTTTAGTGGATTTTACCATTTTTAACGTAATGGATTCTCAAAATGTGAGTGGGAGGAGAAGGAATTCAGGCTGACAAAACAGCTCAGCTTTTCCAGGGCTATTTTGAAGTTGCATCCCTTGCTCTTTCTGTCTGCTGGGCAAATCCTGCTCCTCCATAATGGACTTAGTCACGGGGAAGAGAAACTTAGTTCTTTAATGCGTAAATCTAACAAATGTTAACTTGTTTTCCATGGCAGTTCCAGCTGTACAATGAGAAGATGTACACTAAGCAAATAAGTCCTTTGGCTCATGATGATGGATTCTAAGAAGGAGAACGGGATTAAAATGTTTGGAACGTTAGCGTTTTGAAACTGGAACCTGAGACTGCAGATCAGTCTTTTCCTCTTCGATGCAGTTGGTGTTTTACAAAAGGTGTAAATTCCATGCATGGATACGCCCCTGAGTTGGTGTGAGCAGTTTTGGTGGAAATACCCTAGTGCTTGCTGTAAGGAAGAGGGTGTTTTTCAACAGCAGCATGAGATCTTTTGCTTTGGACAGAGGCCATGAAGAAAGGGACGGGGTGGAGATGTGAGGCTGACAAGGGTATCAATTTCTAATGCCATGACAACCCTTTCAAAAGCAGTAATGGAGCAAAGGGATGTTGGAGGCATTCATCTGTCTCTATTTAACTGGCTCCTACTTATTGAGTTTGCCATCTGGTTTATCTTTCCACTAACGGCACATCAGTGGACAGAACTGTACTTAAAAGTGCATCATTTGGTATCTGATTTTAAGTGGATGATATTGCTTTTAAAAGGAATTAGAAAAAAATTAGGAAGAAAAATATTGGATCAATTACTGGCAAATGGCAAATGTTCGCTCTGTGTATTTTTTGATTTGTATGCCTAGACTTGCTACATTTTGCTATTTACAGTACAATAAGAACACCTACGCTGCCTCGGAGGTCAAGAACCTCTGACAGTGGAGAGTATTCTACATGTTCTGTAACATCTCTATTCCTGTGATTTAAACAGATCATTTGTCTTAAAGGCCATCAAGCTTATTCTCTTCCCATGTCTGCTTGTTCACTTCCACGGTAACCAGCTCTGCATGTGACAGGCAGTGGTTTGCAGCAAGGAAGAATCTTTGGAAACGAGCATGGGTTTTGCAGCACCTTTTAATACAAATATTTTAATAAGCAGGGGGTTTATGGTGCCTTGAAAGGAGAAAATCTGCAGAGAGAGCTTCCAGTTTTCTCCAAGAATGCAAATGTGAAGATTTTTCATGTTTTCTCTTACTCCTTAGGTAATTCAAGATGTGTGCTCTCTGTTCAGCCTACTTCACCAATTTATTTATCTTTTGCTAAAGTTTGGTGCCAAATTTGATAGATCACACATTTACGTTACAACATTCTGTTCCAAATGAGTGCCAAGGCAATCGCTGGTTCGATTTGCACGCACCCAGGATTCTGTTCTTGAGCTGTGCTGTCGGAGAAGTGCAATTGCTCTGGGAGAAAGAACCTAAAAGGGAGGGAAGGGGAAAAGGAAGTGTTTGCTCAGTTGTGCAAGTTCTTTTGTATTTTCTCTTGTGAACGTGCAATTTACTTCCTTAAAATTGCCAGTGTAAGTTAAACCTCAGAAGATGTCTGTAATTTACAGTCAAGAAAAGGGTAGAAGTGTAAGTACGTGTCCCCCTCGATGCTGCTTCGTGTGTCCCGTCTCGGAGTCCCCACCCAAGCACAAGTTAAAAGTGCTTTCATCTGTAAGGCTCACCCAATTCGGCACAAGTCGGTAACTTTTGAATGTCATCTGAGATCTGTGAAATGCTGCTCAGAGGCCTCTTGGCATGGCAGGGTAGAGGGGATTCGATGGACAACTGCGGTCTGCACTGCGTTTTGTGGGTAGATGACAGACCTTACTCTTGGTCAGAAGTCTAGCGTTGGTTACCATGATGAAATTGATCTGCTTATTTCTGCAAAGGAGAGCAGAGCTGGCTCACAAGTGGAGCTCACAGTGCATAGTGCTCCTTAAATGTGTCATGTTCTTGGAGGTCCCTGCTGCCAATGTGAACCCAGAGGGCACAGGCCGGCCTGGCACCAGAGTCTCGGTGAGTATGAGTTTTGTAGTTCTCTTAACTTCAACTAAACTATTGTAATTGATACAAATGGAGGACTGGGTGTCAGCCACAGAAAGACCCATCCCTTCTTCATGATGCAAAATTAGAAAGCTATTAAACCTTGCTTGTACTGTCTCTTGCTGCAGACAGTCCTGGCAGATGATTACCCAGCTCTGGCACAGACGCCTGCCCGGCTGTCTCCACCCTGGGCTCCCACCGTATTGCAATGTGTAAAAGCCAGTTAGTAGCAAACAGCCCAGTTGCATCTCTGAAATATCAAGTAACCAAACGACTAGTTGTTAAATCAGCTCTTTGGACCGGCATGGGATCAAACCAGAGTTCATTTACTGATCTGACACCCCAGACTGTTCTATTAACATTTCAGGAATAAATACCTCCGAGTTTGTGTTGGTAGTTTTGGAGCAGATGAAGCAAACCGGCGGTTCAGCACTCTTTTTTTATATCATCAGCAAGTTGTTTTAAATTGTGTGTACAGAGTTGGCTGCATTTCTCTCATGAGCTGCATAAAAAGTTTCCTAAATCGAAGTGCCAGAGCTGTAAAATCCTGCTGAAGGGATCGTTTCCAAAGATCAGCAAGAGGAGTGGTTAAACTGTTAATGTGCAGTGCCCGTATGACTTTTGTCTTCTTGGCTTCATTTTAGTGACAGTAGTAAGGAGTTTTGCCTTACAGAAGGGGGAAAAAGCATTAAGGCTCGGGAACATAAACCACGTTCCCTTTGGCACTAAGAGTTCTCTACCTCATAGACAAAGTATGATCGGTGTGTGGCAGGAATAGCAGGTGTAAAATATTTTTAGAAAAATCTTGGCGTACAGTGCAGCCATCCCTCAACCCCCATCCTTCATTCTGTCAGCTTTTGTTTGTTAAAAGCAACCTGTGGTATTGATGGCTGCACTTTTGGTGGAACTTGCTGTTGTTTTCATTTGGTGATTTAGCACTTCAGAGGCTTGAAATCAGAGATCCTCCCCCTCTGAGAGCTGAGACACCATTACATTTAAACAGTCTGTCAGCTCTGTGGCCTCATGGAGCTCATTGCACTGCATTCCCTTGTCCCCTCAGCTTCAAGATTACCCATAGCATAAAGCAAAATAGGATTCTGGAAATGTAGTGCCTTAATTATTGTTTAGTGCCCCTGTGAGCTTCTTTGAGAAGGTTATATCAACAGGACTGGCTAATGCAATTAAAAACAGACCAGGAAATCCACCTCTTTTCCTTGGCAGAAGATACTCATTCCCTGCTACACCCATAATCCCTTCCTTTGTCTTTTCTGCCTCTCCCACAGCATCCTCAGAGGGACCGGCTTGTGTGTTGCTCCCTTTGTTCACTGCCTCTCGCTACTTGCCCTGCTGCACCAGGCTTTCATGTCACTCTTCACCCAGACTCCACTCCTCTCTGACCTCATCTCTTAAACTGCTCAATGCCAGGAACTGCTGTGCCATGGGAGACCTCAGCGTGTGAGGCTCTAGCCACCAAAAGGTACCCTCTCCCTCTGCCCCTTGTAGGCTAAAGCTCACTCGACTTCACTCTGTCTCTAAAGACATAGTGCAAAGAAGTACCCAATGTCAGAATACAGCTAAGGATTACCTGAGGTGCTCACAGTCTCACGAAAGTGCGTGAATCTGCTGCTGGGGCAGCCTCAGCCAGTAATGCAACAGCCTGGGAGTTTTCAGTCACGTTGATGGAAATGAGAGGTGGCAGGTTAGTGGAGAACGTGGTATAACAGATGACAACTCAGGCACCCCATGTTCCAGATCTGACTCTGGGCAAGTCACTGCCCTTTTCTGTGATGGTTTCCTCCTCTCTCTCCACTGAAATTCACTGTTAACAAGTGTCAGGCATTAGCCGGCCATTGCTCTCTTTTTGCTGTCAATAGGGAACTTCATCCAATCTCTGTATGCCACAGGAACATCTTCTGAGGTTGACCTACCACTGCCTCCTTTTATTGCCTCGAGTCTCTGTGGCCTTTGAGAGTCTCCTCTGTTGCACAGCTCACTTCACGTGTGTTAGATGACCTTTATATTTTGAAATAAGGCACGCAGATAAAATTGAAGCACTTGATGTTCACTGTCCGTGGTATATAGAGTCTGATTCATCCACCATCGGAGCAGAAGGCCTCTAGAGCAGTGAGATCTCACATACTGACTATTGTCAGTCTCTAAAAGAATTTCTGTGGGTGTTTCTATAGATATGGAAGTATATATTCCTCCAGTACAAATCATGTGAAAATTTTACACCAGCCTACTCGCTGAAGTTGCTGTTGGTCAAAATTAGACTTGCATAGAGCTTTTACAAACTCAGACAAATTCCCCTTTGATTTTCATTAGACCATAATGTCCAGTGTCCTGTGTGCCAGCACAGAGACGGGGCTGCTGGGTTCTGCCACCGACTATGCTCTGAACTGTCCTGCCCAGGCTTTAAGCAATTGCTTCAGCCTTCTCAAGAGTAGTTTCAGTGTTTTTAAGCCCATCCTTAAGCTTTTCATTCCCTGACAAGTCTCAGATGTTGTAGATAACTGCAACTATATTTTTGAAGCCAACAGGTTCTCGGTCTGTCTGCGTCTCTCAGGGTTAGTCAGGTATGTACAGCACCTCCGTTTGGCGATTCAGGGGGAAGAGTGCAAAATTCCTGAGTACTCTGGAAACTCTTAACACCTGGGGCAATTCCCTACTTCACAGCTATTTGTGAATCATGTATTTATTAACTGCCATAGGTGGTATTTTACTTGAGAACAATTGATATTTCATTTTTAAGTAACACGTAAGGATGTTCTTCACTCATGCCTTCTAGACTGTTAGTGCTGTCCACACAGACTCATGCTGGTATTGCCAAACCAAATCACTTGAGAAACTGTGATTCAGGCCTCCATAATTTTAGAAATGATGAAATAATTGTAAATAATAATCAACTTCACACCCTACTAATTTATCTTCTGGGAATAGAGTTAAATAGATTTCAGAATGTTCTAGCTTTTCTCTACAAGTCCACTAAAAACTTAATTTTTAGGTGAAAATTCAGATCCTTAGGAAATCACAGGTTCCCTGGTACTGACACTTCACAGGAAACAAAATATCTAAGGGACGGTGATGAACTCAGAAGTGTTGGCAATTAACCACAGCTGCTTAATGGAATCAGATTTCAAAGTGATACAGAAGGACCTACCACCACCCTCCTGTCTGTGTGCTTTGCATTATAGATTGGACAGCCTGGTGGCAACAACTGCATGCAAGCAACCCAAATTAACTTGTACAAATGGATAAAGCACAGAAGCACTCGGTAAGAGATCAACAACTGCATCTCTGACCTCTCACTCCTGACCTACAAGGAAAGTCTCCAAAACTGCTTCAAAAGACAATCCGAGTACTGAAATTCCTGACTCTAGGATATAAAAATCACACAGATATTGATTGCATATTACAGTACATTTTTTTGCTACCACCAGCCATCTCTGGGCAATAATTATTGCTGTCTCTCTTACCCTTTCTTTGTGCCATAAATGACATTATCAGCTGTCCTCTGGCTAGTATCCTCCCTTTGATCAACAGGAACCAATCATCCTTTCTCTCAAATTGCCTAATTCATTAATATAATGAAGTTTAACTCTGAACAATTATTCTCAACCTGTATTTAGCTCTAAGGTTACCGCTTCTATTTCAGACCTGAGGAAGCCTTATGTGCCTGAAAGCATGTGTAGTTTTCCAAGTACACCAGCTGACCTAATAAACGGTGTCCCCTCTCCCTGCCCTTGCCTCACTCTTGCACTCTCCTCGCTACGACGCATCTGTTGCACCACTGCACTGGTTCCTGCTCAGCTGAGTCTACAAAAGAAGGCATAGCCTTGATGAGCTACTATGGGAGGTACTCTACAAGCTCAATTAATGGGAGGGAAGTGTAGGCATCATGTGGTGGAGCGGCTCAGTCTGTAAGCCATCTATCCCACCTTGTCTCAGATTGTCTTGCTGTCCCCAAGTGCGCCATGAGGCAGTGGCTGGTGGGAGGTGAGCGAAGCTGCTGGTGATACCGGAGACCACTGAGCACAGCTGGTGATGCTCACCTCAGTAGATGGCACGTATTCAGGGATGATGACCCTTGGAGGTTAGTAAGGTTATCTTTTGTTTTTTACTTCGTGTCTCTGTGGTTTTAAGAATTCAGTATTTGGGGCAGCTTACCTGTCCAAAGTCAGATACCAGGAGATCGGTTAAACTTAAGGTCTGGGTCTCATCTTTATGAATCAGTCCTTTTTTTCAATGTTCTGCTGTACAGACCCTCTCTTACCTTGCTTATTCTTTTAAATTCCTGTTTCTCCCTCCTGCTTTTTCTCTCTGTTTTCCTTCAAAGTCTTCCTTTAGAGCTGCTTTTCTTACTTTCTTTCCCAAACCAAGCTGTCCTCCCCATTCTGATTCTCCGAGGTCTGTGCCTCGCCATGTATAATTTGCAGGCTGTTATCTGATGGAGGCTGTAATCTCTTCAGGGCAGGGCTGTGTCCCTCTCTGGACTCACAGATGCCTCAGTTTGAATAAGAAGGACAGAAATAGAAGAGTATACACACTACCAAATAAACTGTGTATATTGTGATTTATGTTCCAGAAACAAATGCAGGAACAATTTTTATTAGTAACATGGTTTATGCTGCACCACCGGAGGCTTGAGAAGAAGTAGATGCTTTAGGCAAAGGAGCTTCTTTACAAAACATTTGTGGAACATATTTATCTAAAAATATACCTACTTGTGATAGAGAACAGTGTTCCTCTTCTGATCTATAGTTAATTGCCGATGGCAACACAGGACTCTTAAATTAATCTTGTAAACAATCTTCCTATAGTAATGTCATGTACTTTATCTTTCCTTCTCTGTAGCATCCCAAAGCCCTGCCCAGGCTGATTTCCATGGCCTTGGATGCTGCTGTTCAAAGAGTCCTGCTTGCTTGGCTCTACCACTGTGCCCACTGAGGCTCAGAAAAGGAGGCTGGGTGGAGAAGAGGATGACCCTGTTCACCTACAACAGAGGTAACTGTGGGGAGGGAAACCTTAACTGTGCAGGACAGATTTTTGCCTTTAGTGCAAGCACTGGAACGTTTTCCCTCTACGTATGTGCTGTGGGGAATATGTGGCTAATAATGCATTTTAGGATACATTTTGGTCTGAGATCTCCAATGAGTCTGGCTTTTTGATGCCTGCACAAATGGACTCCACATACTTAAATGTCTGCCTGACGAAATTAGAAAATGAGTGATATGTAAGTGGAGACGGGGATCATCTGTGAGACTGACTTTGAGATGACTCTTTCCAAAAGCCACTGTGGCTACAGTGAGGGTTTTTACTTTGCTTGTTTTCTGGAGAGATCTGGGACCATCCAGCCTGACCGCGCCACCAGGGGCATTGCTGCTGGGTGACAACTGGCCAGTTCCCTCTCCTGACATTTGCATTTGCTCAAACAAAAGGTTCATTCTGGCTGGGAGTGCTGCAGCCAGGTCTCAAGGGGTCCAGTTCCCAGTTGCTTTTTGGAAAGGGCTGGCTGTGCTCAAGAGCCCAGCTTTGGCTCACTTTTGGGGGGCACAATCATCTTGGAAATTTTTGTGTTTTATCACACATACAAGATCTGCACTATTTGCAAGCAGTTGGTCATCTGGTAGCCAGAATGGGGGTTGTTTTCCTTAAGGGTGCTTAGGATCACGTAACTCTTAGAGGCAGAAGGGAATATGTCTGTAGATGGGATTAGTTGCGTAACTGCTGCAGTTATCTTCATCCAGAGCCTTTTCTTTCACTCCCCATTAGAGCTCCCGAACTTGAGGGCTGTATCCAATCTCCAGCCTTTCCCATCACAACGTTTATCTGGGCAGGCTGAAATACAAAGGGGAGTGCAGGCTGAATAACCTCTATCCTGTTATTTTTTTGCTTTGCTTGTCAGGTTTTTTGGCTGTGGAGAGCTGGGAATGAAAGGATATGACCTGCTCACTGTGCTCACCTGCTCCTGGCTTCCAGCAGCAGTTCTGATTTCTGTGGGGGTCCATTCCCTGTCAGCATGAGGTATAACCCTATTTCTGTGCCTTGCAGAGGTGCTGGGAGGTTTCCTTCTCACTTGAGAGCTCTGGGTGACCCTGGGGTACAATATTGCTGCTGTCATAAAGCACCTCATGGTCATCAACAGGCTCTTATCCTTAGAAAAGCCCCATGTGGTATTGCTGTCCCTGGCCTAGAGGTGGGGATGACGCAGAGGAGAGATGGAGGAGCTGCCAGCTGTCCCCTGAAGAGCTGGGGACAGGGTGAGCTGTGGACTTTGGCACCATGAAGGTTGGACTTACTGTCCTGTGAAAGGCACGATCCCTCCCACAGCACAGGGAAAGGGAAAGTGCTATTTGCTTTCCAGCCACTCAATATCCTGTGCTTGATTGACAGGTGCTTAAACTGGAGACAGCTGCTTTACAGGGAGGTTTTCAAGGGAGATGATGTTAAGTGGGACGGAAGGGCAGCAACTGTCACAGTGTAGACAGGGGCACGAGTGCTTTTTGCTGGAGATGACCTGGGCTGCGTGGTACCCACAGCAAAGGTGTAAATTGGTGTGCAACACTCAATGGCATCCTAGCAGCACAGGGACGAGCCAGCTGAGACAAAAAGAAGGAAAATTATAAATTGGTCACTAATACTTGTAAACTTTTGAAGTCCTCTTGGAAGCAGTCCCAAAAAGAACACCAAAGCACAATGGACTTACCCTGATGGCCCCTCTATGGTGCAGTCAGCCTAGGGTGAGGGGTCTGCACTGGAGGCTTTTTGGCTGTAAGAGTTGTTTGCATTTACAGAGGTCAGGTACTGGGAGGCCACTTGCAGAGCAAATGCCTTTGCTGTGCACGTTGTCCTCACGAACTAGAAAAACCTGAAGAACGGGTGAAATGAGGACCCTGCAGCCAGCTCCTGCCAGGATTCTCTTGGAGGTTTTATTTTCCTAGGTCCTTCCAGAAATGAAGTAGCATTTGCTGGGAGGTGCCTTTCAACATGGCAATTGGCCTGCGAGGCAGCGTTGAGGCACGGCTGGGTCTAGGATGCACTAAAAATACATGTGACAAATGTAAACACTGACTTTCTGGGGCGGTCGGTGGCACTGGGTGCTGAGGGTGGCAGAGCATCAGGGAGGGGGAAATGCTTCCTTCCTTTTAGTTGTTTTTGGTTTAAAGCAATTATTTAAGCTTGACACATTAAAATTATAGGTCTTATGTCATTGTGGCATGGTAGCCACGTTTCAACATTTAGGGCAAGAAATTGGAAGGGGGGAAATAAGGAACTGAAGAAAGAAGGACTTGCTGAAGGGGAAATTCCTCTACCTCCTCCCTCCTCTGCTGGGCTCTCTTCTTTGACTGGTTTTCTTTTTTATTTTAAGACATAAAAGCAAACACAGAGATTAGGAAGGATGTGGTCTAAGCCCCTGCTTGTGGCTGAAGGGCTCTCCCCCTGCTCCAGCCTCCCGGTGCACCCGGAGCAGGGGACAGGGCAAGGTGACAGAGGCGGGTGCCACGTCAGCAGCCTGCGCGCTCCTGTCTGTGGCTGCCAACAAAGGTGGCCATTGAGAGCCTGCCGTGCGTGTGCTCTGGGAACGGGGCTGAAACCACCAGCTTGATTTTGCACAGGCAGCTGATGAGCCACGTGAGCATGCTCTTCTCCTCCTCCTTCTCCTCATCTCCTCCTCCTCCTCCTCCTCCTCACCAGCAGAAGGTCTCCGGGGTGTCTGGGGAGTGGTGGCAGGTTGCAGGCTGTATGGTTGTGTGAGAGCTGGCTATGTTGAGCCAGGACGGAGGACTGTGCTGGGTGGAAATAGGCTCCCCCAGGTGAATGAGCAACACCCACCCAAGCAGCCACAAAGCAAACAAACGTGCTTTTCCCCAGCCAATTGACCTTTTTTTTTTTTTGTCAGCTGAGGATGCAAGAGCAGAATAAGGGAAAATGCAGCTTTTTATTTCCCTTTCTTGCTCTTGTTAACTCCAGCCATCCCCGATGTGCAGCTCTAGAGGGAATGAATCAAATGATTTTATTCAAGGCAGCTTGTGCTTCAGAGCATAAAGTTACTCAGCATTTGCAGGACCAGGTCACTGAAGATATTTTTATTCTGTATCTATTTTGCTCTGCCTCAGACTGACATATTATGGATGTTTTCAATTAACAGTGCATGAATGTAAACAATGCTTTACTCATACACTACAAATCAAAAGAGAATCTTTTTTTTTTTAGTTATGTTTTCAAAAAATGTATTCATGCTCAGGTTTTGTTTGTGCAAAAATGAAAGCACCTGAACTCCAGGCCAGGGAGGGTTTGGTGAGCAGAGAGTGTAAGAGCCTGGCTACACCATGTTATGTAAACAAGCTGGTGGTTTGGAAAGCAGACCTAGAGGAGTTTGCAAATGCACTTATTTAAGCAAGCAACCCATCTGCTCCTACCAATAATGGATCTGCAGACCAATGGTTATTTGCTCAGCTCACAGGCCAGCGAGTGTTGCCCACGTTACACGATTTGCACAAATCAAAACGTTAACGGAGACACACATGCTCATGTCTGGAACACATGAGCCATGAAGACAGGGATTTGAAAAGTGACAGCACCTAGAACGGTCTGGATCTTCAGGGCAAAAAGATAATATTTTTCTTGCTCCCCCCCCCCCTCCTCTCTTTTTTTCTTAATTTGTCAATTTTTTGTTATTTCCTATAGGTGTGTTAATCTC
>JANIJG010024256.1:24957-38837 GCA_024611175.1 Megaceryle torquata | reverse complement strand
TGATCCCCCCTACCCCCATGTCCACCCAGACACACAAAGACACCTTTTCTCTCCCCCCCCCCCACCCCCCCTTTTTTTTTTTTAATGAACTGTTAGATTTTGTAAGGCAGGCTGTAGCGATGCCCATTTCACAGGGCACCTCTGTGACTCCTGCAGGATGCAGCTACCACCAGAGAGAGGCTTGGAGCTGCTTCACTTACCTGCCTGTCCAAGAAGGAACACTCCAAACTACATATGGATGTAGCTCAGCTGGATGGAGGATCTGCCTCCACTCACAGGACTGCCAAGTACATGGAGATGCATTTTAATTCTAGCTATGGAAGTAGGGAAAATAAAACTTTATCGAGAAAAAATAACCCCTAGTCTTTTATACAGGAACTATGGAATATGAACAAAACTCCAAAGATCCTACCTAGAAAGAGCTTTCTGAGTCTTTCAGGGTGTTGGTAGTCCCTGTTTCTATTTATGTGTCCATCTCCCAGCACTTCCTCATGTGTCCATCTCCCACCACTTCCTCCTGTGGTGGAACCTGAGGAATGAAATACCCCTTCTTGCCACAAACCTTTCCAGAAATGGCCCTTTTTTCATCATCTCAGGAATGCTTACAGAATGCCATCTTAAATGGTCAGTCCTGAGTTTGCCCTGGAGCTTGATTTAGGGAACTGCACTCACCCAGCAAAATCCAGGAGCTGTTTCTGCGATACGCTCCCTTGAGCAGGCTGGTGAGAAAAGGGGAGGCCAGGAACTTAGATTTTATGACCTTGTAATGCCCAGAGGCTCAAACCCGTGACAAAAGTCTCACTCGTCAATGCAATTACTAAAGAAAGGAGAAAAATCCCAAACCCATCCTCTCACCAGATTACCAAGTAAACATTCTATGAGCTCCAATAATTCTGCAAAAGATGTTTTCAGGAGTGTTTTTTATGGTGAAAGTAGTCATAAATAATAATAAAAAAATGCACGTATGTGTATTTTACAGAGCAAAGCAAAATTTTCTTCCTCTTCAAGCCTATAGTCTGTGAATAATTTGCGAACAAGAGAAGCAGCTCCATCTATCTTACACTGAATTTGTTACAAATCATTTGCTCATGTGTAAATCTTCCTGCCAGGGTAGGAGCAGCAAATCCTCCTTCAATTTTTGTCTGCTGGAAAACTTCCACAGCTCAACATGAAAAATTGAATCAATAACTAACAGGTGTAGAAGTGCATCTTGGATAAATATATTCCCGGAGCCTGCGATGGAAGGGCTGGGTGACAGTGTTTGTGAAGCAGGTGGTGGCTGCGGGACAGGATTTCTGACTGGCACACATTGCTGAGCCACAGGGCTAACAATTTTACAGGAAAACAAAAGCCAAGCCAAAAAGACCATCATCAGAACCTGCTTCCCTCACACCTACAGTGAACAGGCTAACAAACAGCCACGACCTGAGTGAAGCACATCAGAGCATCCCATCTTGGAGAAATGTCTTTTTCAGAACTCACAGAAAGTCTCTAGGTGGCAACACTGCTCCTCCTGACCCTCCTGTGAGTCTTGTGTTTGAGAGATCTCCAAAAGCTCCTGCTTTGGAGATCTGTGACTAAGTGACTTGGACTCCCATTCACAAATAAAAGTGAGAAAAAGGGTGTTTGTTTAATGCTGGTGGTGGCAAAGGAAAACGTAAACCCTTGATCACTGAAAGGCTCTGCCATCTGAAGGCAAATTGAAAGAACAACAGAAACACTCAAGAATTTATTTATCTGAAAAAAATAGCAAGGTCTTAAAGCCAATTCTGTGATGCTGGGAGATGTGACTCATGATCTCTGAATGCTTTGGGTTGCCGGTGTGCTGAGATGTTTCTGTAACCAAAAGCCCAACATGTAACAATTGCAGAAAGGTGGTTCAGCCCTTCCAGCCTCTACAGCCAGGACAGAGGCCACGGCTGGGCTGTGGCACCAAGGGACCACTTGCTCTATCCCATCACCTGCCTGTTTGCAAGCTCTCTGCAGGTGAGCTGCAGGTCTCCAGCACTGTTTGCAGAGTGTGGCCACCTTCCAGGCAGCACTGTAATACAAACCTGTAATCATAGAATCATAGAATGGTAGGGGTTGGAAGGGACCTCTGGAGATCATTGAGTCCAACCCCCCTGCCAGTGCAGAAACACCCGGGACAGGCCACACAGGAACAGATCCAGGTGGGGCTTGAACGTCTCTAGAGAAGGAGACTCCACAGCCTCTCTGGGCAGCCTGTTCCAGGCTCTGTCACTCTCAGAGCGAAGAAGTTTTTCTTCATATTGAATAATCCCAAGCACGGACATGAGCTGGATTGTTGAGGAGAAGAACGCCCACCCCACCCTTCCCTTGCTATTTTTAGGGGACAAAGCACCATCAGGTAAGGAGATTTTAGTGCAAGTCCTACTTATCACACCTGTTAGATGACCAGATCTGAGAAAGCCATTAACTTTTTCCCTTTAATCTATGTTTATTCTCTGCTGACACCGTGCAAGCTGCTGTGGCTGTATCCAGCCCTTCCAGCTCTGCGGCTTGTGGTCGCACGTCCTTGTGACCGGCTGCTCCGT
Source organism: Megaceryle torquata (assembly GCA_024611175.1). Lineage (NCBI taxonomy): Eukaryota > Metazoa > Chordata > Aves > Coraciiformes > Cerylidae > Megaceryle > Megaceryle torquata. The sequence goes on along the minus strand of JANIJG010024256.1, from coordinate 36,282 downwards.
CACCGAAACGCAAAACCAACTGATAAAAGTAGCAATTTTGTTATGTCAGAGATAAGATACGTTTGCCCATGTCTTGATTAGATGACATTTGGAGCTAGCTAGCACAGTAAAAATTGTGAATTGCAAATATTATAATCAAATATACAATTTGAGTTTCATCCTGAGTTAATTACCTGAGGAGCATACATCTGTTCGCGACAATAAATTACAGCAGAAATGGGGAATTTGATTGCGATATTCACTTTTTGGATGATCTGCAGGTCAAGTATTATTCACTGATGAGAGTCATGAATAATTTTGAATAACTGGACCAATATATTTAGAAACTGTGTAATCTGCAAACAGGGAGAGAAAAAACCTCAAATCAATTATACATTGTGTCTTTTTCCTGCAGCTCTGGAAATGGCTTTGATTGCCTTATCACACTCCCTACTATGTCTTTCTTTGCCCCCATAAACCTACAATCTCTGCTGCTCTATTACTGACCAGACAAGGATAGAATTGGTCTAGTGAGAACCAGCCACCCAGCTTAGGGGGCGAGGGGGGGAGTTGCTTTCCACTTAGAAGAGCTAAATTACATCACCGAGCCCCTGTAAAACAGTTAAATTAACCACGGCAAGATAAATCTGACCACAACTTTAAGGAGCAACTAAACTGGTCCCTAAACCGTGATGCCACACGCCATCTCGTGTCAGGCACTGGGAGTAGCTGAGCGCTCCTGTCCCAGTTTCCAGCCATCTGACATCATTTTAGTGCTGAGGGATGAGCTGCTTTTTCTTTTCTTTTTTTTTTTTTTTTTACCTTTGCACCCCAAATACTAAAAAAAAGGAAGATGTGAAGATGTGAGAAAGACCTTGGGTCCCCCATGCTGGGGCTGTGGTGGGTGCAGTAATTGTGTGTGTGACTGGTTGGGTGCCGGTGCTTGATTTTGGCTCGTGTCATTAAATCCTATGTCGGACACAGATGGGTGAAGATGCTGACCCTGCCTGTTTATATGGTGGGTCCTACTGAGGACAGCAAGAACTCCTCTGCCCCACAGCTGTCTCTGGTTACACCTTCCCTTTCTGTCCAGGCATGGAGTGACTTGGTCAAGGCCAGCCTTAGAGACATTTCCAGGTGGACCGTTGTGATTTCCAGTGTCTTTCCCAAGTCCTGTGTAAATGCAGCAATTGCAGGACACCTTTTGAAGATACTTGGGGCTCCAGAATTGGAAGGGTTTGTGACTGTGAGCATTGTCCCTCCTGCAGCATGATGTGCTTGTTGGGGCAGATGGGGGTCAGGTTCCTATTTTAGCAAGATTTGACTTTACGGGGGCTGGGATGTGGTTGAAATCTATCTGGTGATCTTGGGAGCAAGTCTCTAATAGGAAGTAGCATTTTCTTAGCATGGCAGTAGCCAACCCAGTCTAAGCATGACCTGCGAGTGCTGCTGGGTTTTTAAGGTGTCTGTAGGCTTCTGTGTTTGTTAATGGGAGTGTTGCAAGTCATCAAACTGCTAGTGGTGGTTTGAGAGGTGCAAGGTGTAGGATCTGCTCGGGCAGCTGTCTGCACACCAGAGGCAGGCTGGACTGGCCACTCTGGTCAGATCTGTGTGTGGTTCATCGAGGTCTCACATGAGAAGAGCATGGTTGAAGTTAGTACAGGAATGCACAGTGAGGGCTCACGTTTCTCCCCGTGTATATTAATCAATATTGTGTTTCATCTGCTATTTTATCATCCTGTCACTTGATACTACAAGGCCCTTCTACAGCTTCTCACAGTCAGCTTGAGTTTACGCAGCCTTAAATAACTTGATCTCAACAACAACCTTGCTAACCCACCTCTCCCATCTCTCTTCCAGATGAAGACATCAAGCAGCCCAGGCCCTCACACAGGTCCCCTGGGACTCTGCTGGTGACGTCCCTTCACTGTGAAAACTGACCTTCCAATCTCAGCCTTTCTTTCTGATGTCTCATCCAGTTGTTGGCTCAAGACACAGCTTTACCTCTGCCTGCAGGACAGCTAAAGGTCTTTAAAAGCCTTGGGTGAGGAAGTTGCTCTAAGGCCTTGATCCAAGTCAACTCTATCAGCCGGACCATCTCTGTCCTCGTGATTGCTTGAAATAAAGTTAAGTGTGATGAAGCATTGTTTCCCTCTGTTGAAGTCCACAGACTCTTCCTCTTCACATCATATTCATCACTCAGCTGTGAGTTTTATCCTCTCTTACAGTTTCTACACGACTTGCTGAGTTTTCACACCCAGTCCCTGGGAACCCTTTTCTAAAATTAGCCCCATGTTTGGCACCTTCCATCCTCTGGTCCTGCTGCAAACTGAAGCAAAGGTTATCCACTGCAGTTAATGGTTAAGCAATTTTTAATGTGAGTACTTTTACCCTTGGGTGAATACCATCTGATCCTGGAGAGTTATTACTGTTGCTTTTCTATTTATTTCCATCAGTAGAGGAAGGCGTGTCCTTTACACGTGTTACAATACCCGCCTTGGTTTGGGTGTGTTAGGAGGAAGAGAAGACACAAACCCCTTTATGGGTAGTTCCTTTTTAGCCAGTTAATCCAGTCCAACTACCATGTTTCATGTCAGTTTAAGGTGAAAAAATGCTCCCTCTCCTCCATCTAGATGAATCTTTTCCTCCTTCTCTTTCTTTCAGCTTCTCTCCTCCTGTGTTCCTAGCCAGCACTGGGACAAATGACAGAGGGTAAGGATCGCCAGGTGGGACAAGACCCATGGCTCTTTCCATCCTGTAGGTGCCCGTGTCTCATGCCTCAGGGGATCATACAAGATGCCTCAGAGTCAGGTCTGGAGGGGGCTTGTCCCCACCCTAAACTGTCCATAATCCTGAAATGTGGACTTTCACATTCACTGGGTTTTGCTCTCATTGCCATTGTCAGAGCTGCTGTGGCCACGGGCTTCTGCAGCACGTGCAGGTTTGTGTCCACCAGCAAGTCTGAGGACTGAAGGAGAACCCTCCAAACAGTGCTGCCTGGCACAGTTCAGTGGTTGGATGGGTGAGCACCCAGCACAGGCTGGCACCGGGCAGGGCTGGCTGAGAAGAAAGGTGGTAATAGAGATGTGCAGAGGAAAACACTGAAATCACCAACTTTGAAACCTGAATAGCACAGCAGCCTTTGGAAGACTTTCCATTTGCTTTCTAAACTCTCGGGCCTGAATGTCATATCATTTGCCTGGCCATAAATAGCTGTGAATTAAACAGGCTGCGCCGCTGTTTTGGCGAATAGGTAAGTCCACTAGCACTGAGGCATTATCTTCATATCCCACTGGTGTTTGCATTGTAGATCAGGAGCTCAAGCTGACTTTATTTTTTTTTTTTTTTTCTTTTTTTCCTTTCTTTTTCAAGATTTAAAGAGCTGGCAGAACATTTATTCAGTTGTGCAACCTTCATTCAGAGTATTTCTCAGATCCTGGGCATGGGCCTCATTTTTTGTCCTTTGACAGCTGCTGTAAATCAATAAGGCAGCTGGAGGTCACTTGTAGTCAATCAGTAACCAGTGCTGGCAAAGGGGAAAACACTAAATATTTGGTATAAAAGCACAGGCTCTAAACTCGAAGTTCTCGCTCAGGGTGACATTTCTGCAGCCTTGCCTTCGGCAGCCTGGCTCCATCCAGCCTCAGTGTAGATACCCAGCCTGGCCATAATCTTTTCCTGGTAGTTATCTACACGAGAATTTCACAGCACGTGCACACCACAGGAATTAGAGCAAAGCAGGGCGCAAGGTGCTTCAGGCAGAGGACGTGGGTCTCGTGATGCAAGGTGCTAATTTGGGGTCAGCTGAATTACTCCTTCTTTTTGCAGGAAGTCATTAGGTGTTGGCCAATGTCATGCGTGACCTTTGTCACAGCCACCTCCCATGGGAACTGAGCCCTGTGTTCAGGTGGTAATTCTCAGAGAGGACCCTAATTCCCTTTGAAACAACTGGGAGCTAAGCTTTTAAATACCTTTGCTGACTGAATCATATACCAATGGCATCATCATCTGTCTCCTAGTTCTGGAGCTCGTTGTCCATAAAAACTTCTGCCTGACCTCATCTCAAGCCCCTGCAATGAGAACACCCTCAATTTCCTCCTTCCTCTGACCTCAGCTGCTCTGGGCTTTGCAATGATGCAGGTTCCTATCTCTGAGTAATCACCCAGCCATCTCTCCGTGCATGCCAACACGGGGCCCTCGTGCCCGGCACCGCCAGCTGCATAGTGCATCAGGCCCTGTATGTAATCTGGACGTGCTCTGGCAGTCCTCGTGCAGAAGCTGCACGCCGACACTTTTTTTGCTGCTATTTTGTCCCCCTGATAATAGAGCTGGGCTGCACAGATGGTTTGCACAATAACCTGTGACTCATTTTCAGATCCATATGCTGGATGGTTTCCACTGAGGTCTAGCTGCAGGGTTTGCAGATTCACGTGTTGCACTTTTCCTCTTTGCTCCAGACTGGAAGATGGGCATACCAAACTGGTGCCAGTGGCTCTGAGCTGTCCTCCTGCCTCTCTAGTCTGTCCCGGAGCCCTCGGGAGCTCCTGTATGTTTTGGACCCAGCTAATGTGGTTCTGATCCCTTGCTGCTTCCTGGGCTGGTGTCTGTAGTAAAAGCTGCTTCCCTGGTGTTGAGGAGAGCTTTAACAGTGGCCGATGGCTGTGGCCACTCTGGCTTTGGAGGTGGCATCTTTCTCCAGCTCTTCCCTGGAGCCTCAAACAGGCACTTGTGCTCCTTCCCAGCCTGCTGCTGTGCAAGGAGAGGAGTCAAGCAGACTTTTCTCTTTCTCTTTCTTCTCACACATCTAATACAAACTTTAAATACTGACATTTCCTTCTAGCTTTCTGATGACCTTGAGAGATGCACCCCAGAGAGCAGGACGGAAAACCAAGTGCATGAGCAACACAAAAGGGATTTTCTGATCAGGAGCTGCATGCAAGTGCCTATTAACCATGCAAAGGCTCTAATGACATCATTCAGCGCCTGGGCCTGTGTGTAGGCTTTCCTCAGGCTGGCTGACTGGTAGGACTTGAATTTTAGGCTTCTTAAGGGTTTAATAAGAGGCTGAACTAAAATACTAGCTCTGAGTAGAGAGCTAAATTCTTCAAGGTCAGAAGGTGGTGAGGGTTAGGGTCAGTCCCATGGCATGGGGAGGTGCAGTGCTCTCAGGATGGCCAGGGATGGATTTTCCCCAGCAAGCCAGCAAGGGGGTGCCCATGGCACTGTTCTCTCTTCAATGGGGCAGCCTCAGTGTTCCAGTGTGGCAGAGCACAGCTCCCAGTGTGGCTGGTCACATCCAGTATTTGTCTTCTCTGGGTGACCTGTCACTGTGGGGCTGGTTGCTGGCACTGAGCTGGTCCCATTTGACATGCGTGTGTGGCATCACAGGAGCTGAATGGATTGGCCTGATCTGTAGCAGAGCAGGGACCATGTCCCTGTGCACGGCCAGTGGGGGATGGAGACTGGGTTTGGTGCTCACCCACGCACCAAAGGGTGCAGCTGCCCAGCACAGAGATGTCCTGCAGACACCACAGGGCTTAGAGCAACCTGGCACTGTAGGTTTGGGCAGGAGGTACAGGAGCAGGTCTGTATCATGTCTGAGAGCTAGGCTGGCCTGTTCAGTGTCTCCTTACACTGCATCACATTGGAAAACTGACCCAAAATGTCCCCCAGGATCCCCTACTGAAGCAAACCCCCTCACATCAGGACTGTGCACCTAAAGGGTGCCGGGAGACACATCCCACCTTGCACAGCTCTGGGTCACCGCGCAGCAGAGCACTTGCAAGCTCACACCGCTCTGGGTACAGGCTTTATTCACAGAGATTTAGCTGGGAGTAAAAGTTAAGACTGCATTTTAGACACCATGTTTGAGCACTGTAATGTGCTGGCTGGAAAAGCAATGAATCGTGTGCTTTTTGCTCTCAGATACGTTTGCATCCCAGCTCTTCTGGAACAACCGGGTACGTGTCTCCCAAGTCACTTCAACACTCCCACACTTGCAAAATCCTTTAGCTCTTGGGAAAAAAAAAAAAAAAACCAACACATATAAAGCCAGTCTTTATAAACCTTCATCCTCCGATGCCTCTGTGTTAGAAAGTATGGCAAGAACATGCCACTTCCTACGGCTTGCTTGAAAAATGACAGATAAGCCATCAAAACAGTAGCACTTGCCACAGCCAGGGATGATCCAGCAGAGGAGGGCAGCAGGGCTGGCATTGCCTGGCTCCAGAAAACAGTCTTCACAAGAACATACACAAACGTTACGGACCTTTAATTGGAATTTTTCTCACGTACACTTAGGAAAGCTGCAACAAAAAAACAGGTAGGTATTTTCTTGGCCAGCAAGTCTGGTCCAGGCTCCTCTCCCTCCCATGCACCTTCTTCTGAAATGAGACAAAGAACAAGAGATTTAGATCCGTTCCTGTTGCCAGAGCATCTCACACACAACCCAAGCCCAGACCACTGGGAGAGGACCCCAGCTCTCCATCCTGCTGTGGTCTCTCCCCATGGCTTGGCTTCTGGTGCAGGGCATGGAAAGCCTTCAGGGAAACCATAACTGGCCCTACATTCAGCATTGTTCCCCTCACTGTTATTCCTTCTCCCCGTGACAGCAAAATACCCAACGTGTGCAGGCTTCAAGGGATTTAGAACCTTGCACGTCATGCTGAAGACCAGCATCTGCCTATTTAACCTTCTTCCCCCAGCCCTTTTCTTACCCAGCCCCACAGACGCCTGCAAAAGCAGTTCTGTGCCCATCACTGAGCACCAGCCTCATCCTGCCGCCCACCCTGCAGCAAGCCCATTAGATGGCACCACGGAGTAGCGCTCGCTGCACCTTCCTTCCTCTCGCCCAAACGTGTCTTGACACCAGTCCAGCCTTGAACTGGGCTTTTGTGCAAGGCAGAAAGCTCTGGGCACCACCGTAGTAACTCCCTGAACCAACAGAACAAAGCACGATGATAAGGCTCGCCGTGCCACGCTCACCCCTCTCCCCGGCAATGACAGTCCTTAGCAGAGGCAGGATTTTTCCAGGATCAGCTTTTTCTTTATTTAAGGATTTTTTTTGTTATTATTTTGCATAGGCAAATGTTACATCTTCGGACACACAACTGTTAACATGATCAATGCCGTGTGTATTCACGCGCTCCCACCCACCGCCCGTGCTGTCTGTCTTAGGGTATTTATTCATAGGCGTCTACACAGTGGCCTGGTGGAAAATGGTTTCTGTGGGTTGAAAGATGCTCTAACAGGGTCCCATTGGTAAACGCCTTTAAGGAGTGTCCCCTCTGTGTGTCTGTGTCTGCGTGGTTCGGTTTCAGCCGCTTCGTGCCTGCGTGATACAGTCTGCAGACTGTGTATTGCACTTTTCTAGTCTGGATTTTATGCTGGCTCCTCTTACTTTGCTCTCTCACCTATAAAAGCAGGATTTCTAATGGCAGTAAGCAATAAATTGCTGCACATGCTCAGGTGCAACGGACTTTCAAAAGCAAGACAGCTGGCAGCACACTTGGACTTTCTGTGATAGACAATATATTGATGAAAACAAAACCAGGGAAGCACGGTGGAATGAGGGTGTTTGTTGACCTTGTTCTGCTGATAGAAAAGTCATTTGGGGATGAGACTGTGCATTGAGCTTCTCCACAGACCTGTTGTCCTGGCCATGGGATCAAAGGAGCCTTTCCTCCAGTAAGGATTGCAAGATAGGTATTAGTTGCCATTTAAAAACAAGGTACAGTCCAAAGAAAACTACTCAGAAAATTTCAATTTGAAGAAGCAAATTCATAATGCATAGATTGGTTAATTGTGCACAATTGTAAATATAGACAATAATTTACAGGCTTTGCTCTTGAAGTATTATTAGTGCTGCTATGAGGAGACAAGAGTGTGACTTACCATAACATTTCCATACTGTAAGTGAGACAGATTAAGTTGACATTGTGTATTACTTAGCTGTGTACCAATTAGCTAAACAAATGCTATGAATTCTGTCGTTTATGATGGAAGCTACATAAAAGTTGTGTCATTACTGCAGTGAGTCATCTAGTTAAATGTCACTCCTATATGGCCCAATTGATTTCAGTGCAAGATTAATAGCCTTTTGCTGCTGTTTTACGTGCTTGCCAAAGACCATACTACATTGTTGCTAAGCATCATTAATGGATTAAAATAAGGGTTCTGCATAATTCCTACGGTGTATCTTCAAACAGCTCGTTTAGTTTGTGCACTAGCCTAGCGCTTGTTAGCCCTACATTACACGTGGGTCTGGAAGGCCGACACGTGTGAAGGAGGTTAATGCAACCCCAGGAACTCTTTCAAAAGCTCACAGGTTTTCTTGTGGATGACTTCACGGAGTTTCCGCACGCGCCGGATGCTGGAGGTCCCCACAAAGCTGTCAGGCTGTAGGACAGCCATGCCGTTGTGGACGTCTCCCATGATGATGAGCTGGCCATCTATGGTGGTCATGTTGGGACACGGGCAGCTCCAGTCCATGTTCAAAAGCGTGATTTCTAGTGGTTCCCTCCCCAGGAATTTTAATCCCATTTTTTCATCTTTGAGAATCTCCTCCACTGTCACCAGGGCATGTCCCGAGTCTTGGTCTTCAGTCAGCTCTGTTATACGGCCCAGGATCACAAAGTCGCTTTTGCAGAAGCTTGTCACCAGCTTCTGGCGTGGTTTGCAAGCTTTGCAGTGCGTGTTCTTCGGGAAAGGGCACATCTCTTCACAGGCCTCCCGGCTCTCAAAGTTGTTCTCATTGCCTCCACAGCCACCATAAATGAAGGACTGGCACTGTTTTGTCAAGCTGTTGTAGGCCCATCTGGGCTCATAGGCCTTGCAGTGACCTTGGAGGGCTGGCAGATTGCAAATGTTGATTGGACCATTCATGCACGTTAACATACAGTTCTCATAGGTCTCAAAGTGGTTGAGGTTGCTGTTACAGTTCCCATAGATGAAAGTAAAGCAGTTGTTTTTCTTTGCATCGTAGTACCACCTGGTCTGCTCTTCCCCACAGTCCTCGCTGTCTGGTTGCTTCAGGCACTCATCGGTTGGAAAATGTGTTTTGTTTTGGGAAGCTTCTTTGGATGTGGGTTCTCCTTTGATGACTGACAGAGGGAAATCAGCCCTGAGAAGACCACCGCTGTTTTTGGCAGTGCAGGTGTAGATGCCTGCATCTTGGAGCTGGGTGTTGTAGATGACCAGCTGGGCAATGTTGGTGACCACAACGTTCCCTCTGACATGATTTGGCTTCATAATGACTTTGTCTTTCCCATCGACCTGCTTCTCCCACGTGATTTCTGGCTTGGGTCTCCCTGTAACATCACAGAGGAAGCTGACGGTCTCTCCCACGTAGACTGACTGATGGACAGGGTTGTTCACTAGAACGGGTGGCAAGATATCAACGATCGTTGTCTCAGAATAGGCAGTAGTAGGGCGAGCTGTTGTTTCTGGTGGGATAGGACTGGTGTTTGGCCATGTAAGATGGTACCTACAGGTGACGACGTTCAGTGTAATGCCTTTGATGCAAGCTTCTGCATCCATGTAGCACTTATTGTAGTAGGTGAGCCCATCAGAAGCACAGGTGAAGCTTGGCTCCTTCTCACACCTGTCCTTGCACTTGCAGACAGGTTGCCCATCCCAGATGTCACACTCTGAGCCTTGCTGGATGCACATGAAACGGTCACAGGTTGCCTCTTTGGGCATTCCCACCGGCCCTTTTTTCCCCTTGACATCCATGTACCGAGCTGCCACACAACTCTTTGTTCCACAGACATTGGGGCAGCACTTCTCAAAGGTCTCACACTCCTGCAGGAAAAGAAAATGACCTGATCATTACTGAGGACAAAGTAAAGTCCCTTTTAGAGACTCAGCAAGCAGAGAGCCCAGAAACTTCCAAGGTGTTATCTCAGGAGACCTCGTCTCCCACAGATACCTGAGGTCTGAAACTCAATATCCCCACTGGCAATGAATAGAAACATCCCCCCAGCATCTCCCAAGAGGTGTCTAAACACACTGGGATTTCTGAAGTGCTTCAAGAAAAGACTCTCAAGAAGGAAAATGTATTTCTGTTTCTAAAACACTAACCTCATCATAAGTCTTTCCTAGAGTCACATGGACTGCTTGACTACCGAACCAACAACCCCCCCTTCCACCCTCTCCGAAATGCCTGAGGACAAGCCCTGAGAAACAAGAGCGGATGGAAAGTCTTATCATATGGCTGTAGGCAGTAATCCTTCTTACTTTCCACAGAAGTATGTAAAGTATTATTTGAATTCCCTGAGACTAACAGCCTCCTCTTGGAGGTGAAACTGCCAAGGATTTGTAATTGTTCACATTGTAGAGGAAATAATAGAATATCTCAAAAGTAAGGAAATTCTTGCTCCAAAAATAATTTTTCTATGGTATTTAGAAAAACAAACCCAAAACAGCTCATTATGGCGTCTCTGTCCTATTTTAGTCCTATTTTCAAATGCAGCATCGCTCTTCTAGTGATTTATTACACCCTGTCTCAGCTACAGTCGGCTCTAAATTGCAGTTAATTTTAGCAGAATTTTCATCTTCTCTGCAGAAAAGGTATTTGATATGTGTGATCACAGCTGCTGTGCTCTTACAGATTACTTCAAGGGACCACAAGCACCGCTGCCATGTACCCAACGGGGCACACTTCCACCGTGTGCTAAACCTCTACGACCCCCCTGAAATCCAATGGCTTTCTCCCTAAGTGAGAACAAAATGTTTTTTAAGCTACCAAACTAAACAGCTTCCCCCGGGACCAGTATCCTTTCCTTATTGGGAAACAGATGAGCTAATAACATAACTCTTTCCTCATTTCCAGCAGCACATTACTGGGTTTCAGAGGCAAAGTCAGAAAGCAGAACGGGCAATGCTTTTGGCTGAGGTTGGGGAGTGTGGCTTTAGCAAAGTCAGTGGCAGAGTCCTTGGCTGCTTGCAGACCACTCACTCTGTGTGATGCCCCAGGACTCTCTGCTAGCAAAAATGAGCATTTGTAGCCAATAGATTTTGGCTTTCAGGTTTTGACCGATAAATCATTATAACAATGTCCTCTGCTGCTGCTGCTGCTGCTGGGGTTTTGCAAGTGTTTTCATATTCAGCAGTTGAAATAAAGGGGGCTTGTTAGGGAAGGGCAAAAGTAAAACCAGCACCTTCATCCACAACACATGGGATCCATCTGAGCAAATCTCTTTGTTTACTTGATGGCCAGCCTTCTCCCTATCCCCCTGTATTGAGTAAGCAGTGCATAAACTGACCGAGTCTGCCACATCTATTGAAAATATTTATGGCTCTGCAGCTCTTTTATAAACTCATATTATTTTTTGTTTAAACTTTGTA
>JANIJG010024256.1:0-24857 GCA_024611175.1 Megaceryle torquata | reverse complement strand
CCCCCTTTTAGCACTGCACAAGCAACCTGGTTACAGAACATAAACCCAATGACTTTTTTCAGCATGGTACATGTTGCTGTCAGCCTGGTTTGGGCTGCAGGAGCTTTGCTGTTGGACAAGATGTAAGAGGCAGGATGAGCAGGTATTTACAGACGCCAGCTTGAGCTGGCAGTGCTGACAGGTTGAAAAATGAATTTTAGGGTTGTAAGCTAAGCACATTTTGAGCTGGGAGCATCACAGAGAACATCTGCCTGGTCATTTTAACCATGCCCCTGTTTTGCACTCCAAGCACGCTTTGTGTGTCAAGTGCAGCAAAGGCTGATGCCTTACATGTTAAATCGAATTCTTTCATACATGAGTCCTCCCAGGAATAGAAAGCATTGATGATGACCACCACCACCACCACCAAAAACCATGGCGACACTACTGAAATACTATGGATCGACCCCAAGACAGGCTGAGTTCTGGAGTATCAAATTCGGATGTTTCTTTTGACAAGAAAGCAAGGAAAATGATCAAACAAAGTGAGCGCTGTACCCACCTCGGCATAAGCGACAGCCGCCACACACCTTCCCATTTAACTGATAACTCATCAAACCTTTGCTATTTTATATAGGTCACGGGTCAATTAAATACATGCGCTGTCGGCATTAGCCCTGCACAGTGCTGGCACTTTTTTATCTGGAACAGAAACAGACTGCGGTGCAAACCAGCCCACCAACAAACCCCATCACCCACGACGCAGGGAGATAAAAATACGCATCACTCACCAGATCAGCTTCGCACTCTCTCTTGCAAGTGCTCTGCGCGTCTACCCACAGGTTGGGGTTCATGTCATTGGGGCATATCCCAGCGTGGGAATACCGGATTGGAGGTAGAGCTCTCCCTTTCAGAGAGACCTCCAGAAGCAACAGGACACTGCTCTTCCCCAGCAAGATCCACATCCACCGAGTGAACAGCACCAACAACATCTCAGAACTTCTCCAGGGCAATGGCAGTGACCGAGCTGGAGGCAATTCTTTGCTTGGGATTGCTTGTTTTATGTTGGTATTTTTTTGTAAGCCTTAAATTTTCAAGGAACCCAAATGCACCTGACTTCTGTAAAAACTTCAACAAGCTCCTTTGCTGCCTCTGTTGATAGTGCAGTTTGGTCTGGACCTCATTGGATTAAAGGTCCTAGGAAGTTACCCCCTTATTTTAAGAGAAACGCTAATAGTCTGAGCAGAGTTAGCTCTATTTATACCCTGCCTCTGTTAACAAGTCAGAAAAAGTAAACTTGATTTCTTTGACAGGCACACGCTTCCTATGTCCTGGTGGCAGTCAGACAGATTTGTTGCAAGAAAAAAAAGCTGGAAAGAGTTCAAAAGGCTGGAACTGGCACGGTGGGACCCCTGCATGTTTCTGAATGCAGGGAGGCCTTCTTAACCCCTTTAGACCTAAAGTACTTCCCTATGCTAAGAATGGCATTTACTTCTGAAAGAGTACTTGTCTAAATAACACGGACCCACGGTCAGGGGATTTCCCCACGGCAAGGGGCTACACAATCACTTGCTAAAAGGAACAAGTAATAGGATTGAAGCAATTAAAGCTAGAATATAATATTTTAACAAAGGAAGTAGGGAAGAAATAACTTATTTAAACTTAGGATCGACAGAGCAGTATGTCTTCATAACTTCTCCTGGGGATTCTCTGGGCTTTTTTCTTCTCTTTGCTGGGGAGGTTTCCAGGATGCTGGGTTTAATGCTGCCCTCCAACCCCACCAGCAAGATGTTAAAACTGTCCCTGAATTCCTCCACATTTCCTGACAGCCAGGTCCCATTGTACAGTGCATTGCTGACCCCTTTAACAGCAACAACAAAAAAATAGTAGAAGTTCAACTCTATGGAAACCTGCATAAAGGAATGTACAGCATTTTTGCATTGGGGGGCGGAGGGGAAATTCAGTCAAGCTGAGTTCCTCGTTCCGTGATTATTACAGCAAGGGGCTGATCCTGCTCGTGCTGAACACGTGCCAAAATCCAGAGATGAGTGGCAGAAGTCAGAGTTGCTCAGCACCTTCCAGGATTAGAGAGTTTGGGCTGAGTTCTGGTCTAGCTTGGACAGATCCTGCACAGTGCTCAGAGCCTCCTGAGAGGACGAGGTAAGTTTGCATCCCACGTGGGGTTCAGCAGGGCTGGACCAGCAGCACTGTGCTTTGGGAGGAGGGAAGGTTCTGCTCCTGCCCTGTGCCCAGCACTGAGCTCTGCAAAGCCGACAGACCCGGGCGCAATCAACCCTTACCTTAGTAAAGTTTTTCTGTTGAATTTATTAAACCAGGGTTGTTTTTCATGGCTGAGTTTGGGCCTAATTCTCCCCTGAGTGATGATGGCTGCCAACCAGTACAACCAGCAGTGAACTGGGCCACCATGCAGGCAATGCCTTGGGCCATGGGGCTCCTGCTGCTCCCCTGGGGCAAGGCAGCAGAGCACAGTGACCTGCTGCTGTTTCCCAAGAATCGCCTCTGAAAGGACGGGAGAGCAACCTGGAGCTGACCTGCCCTTGGCTGTGGCATTTCTGTGGCAACCCAGGCTTATAAAAGAGGCTCCAGCAGTTTTGATTTGTGTGACCGCATTAACGATATGCACGGCATTTGAATTTCATATGACGTGCAGAGAGAAGTTGTCCAAATTAGCTATTTATAAGGAGCGAAGTCAACCGCCAGGCAGCAGTTTGCAGTTGATTTATTCTCTCTGAAACTTTAGAAACCTGCATGACACTCGTACAAAGTGCGGCTGTGCGCAAAATGTTTTATTCAATACTTGTTTACAGAGACAAACGCAGCACCCTGTGATGCCTAAAAAAGCCAACCAAAAACGACACATTCCCAAGAGGTACTTAAAATTCTTACAGCTCTATTAACAACAAAATCACATGTATTAGTGGTTCTGTTGACTAAACAAAGACACTTTATATTGTAAAACTGACTACAGATAAGCTTTGAAACCGGCTGTATATGGGTCTCGAAGAGTGTGGGTGTCTCGGGTGCCAGAGGAGCCACTGTGACAAGCCCAACAGCTGCTGTACGTGCAGGGGATTAGCCCTCGGTCCATGGCATTGCCACAGCGTAGCCATGGATGTAATTTTTCTCAGCCACCTTGAGTCTTCTTGAGCTGTTTTACCCCTTTCCCTGCTGAGAAAGAAGTGGGGAGCTGATGAGTCCACAGTGCTGTTCAGCCTCCGTCTCCTCTCCTTGTGCCAGAAGGCCACCTCCTTGCAAGCTTTGGCTGTGTTGAGTGACAGACCCACTAGTGGACTCACCCTAGGTGGGACTCCTTTCCAAGGAGGAAAAAATAACATTATCTCATGTATTTTTCCCCCTCCCAGACCAAAGATCCCTTGCCCAGTGGCACATCTCAGCTGTGGAGGAGCAGAGTGGGGCTCTGAAGAATGAGACACTGTTTGCATTAGACAGACGGAGCAGTTTTCTGCTTTGCTCTGTCCTTCTCCATACAGAGGAATATCTTCAGGGACAGGTAAGCCCCACTGCAGCTTTCTGCTTTTGGCTCCCAGGTATCATACTGAGCGCATGACGGCTGGGATGATGGAGCTCAAGAGGTTAGTGAGCCATTGCACAGGACATGCAACTCGGCTGATCTAATCGTGTCCCTGTCTCGGGTCACTGGGGTTGTTCAAGGAAAGGCCATTTGATGTATTGTTACCCTAAACATTGGGCCAGTGCTTGGCACAGCAGAGAGGGGAAAGGACATCCCATAGGAACTTGGGGAAAAGGGCAAAGCAGTTATCACTAATGACAGTGATGGTTTTGTTGGGTCCTTGTATTAACATAAATGTGCACAGGAAACCCATCTTAACTGAAAAATCACACTTTCAGAAAAACTTTTGCATAGGAAGCTTCTTAGGGAATCAAATCCTGGCCTAATCCAATGAAGACTGGACAGATGCTGTGCCCCGCTAAGTCCCATTGCTCTGAGAACAGGGAGTGCTCAGCCCCATGCCAGGTAAGACCCTTGGCTACTTGAATACAGTCAGGAGAGAGAGGAAAACAGAGCCATAAATCTCCCTGTGAATGCAGGCGGGCAGCTCCTGAGGTCAGAGGAGGCAGTGAGGACTCTACATAACCCTCGACAGCTGACCCATCCCTGCCAGGACATCCCAGGCGTGCTGTTACCCAACCTGAGGAGCACAGCCAGGAGGGGACACCACTCTGCAGGCTGCCCTGGGTTGGCTCGGGGACAGCAGAGACCCTGGTTGTCCCCACATGGACAGCCAAGCTCTGCCTAATGCACTCAGTGACTCCTGGGTTTCATTGAGGGCTGTTCTCTTGACTTGTTTAAATTAGTCTAACTCCACTGACCTCAGTGGGTCTTACTGGGTACTCGAGAAAAACACCAGCTAACACCACATCTTTGTCAAGGTCCCTGGGCATAGTTTTTCTGTTCTTTCTTGGTTTCATAAAGCACTGTGATTTTTTTTTTCTTTTAATATAAGAAATAATTCTTATTCTCAATTTCTGCAAACAAATCTATTATGAACACCAAACTTACAGCTTATCTTGTCTCACCCATGTCAGATACTGATGTGATAAAGATCTCCTTAAGTGAATTTAAGCCTTAGAAGAACCTCTACTACTTCCCCCAGATCCCCCTTTCTGATGAAGGTGATGATTTGGGTCTGTTGGGTGGGGAGCTGGGACGAGCTTTCTCTGGATCTCAGATGAACAAACCTGAGTCCTGATGGCAGAAAGCAACATCCTGGACACGCAGTAGGCAACACACGGTTTCTCATCAGCCTGTGTTCCACAGATGGCCATCTGACACCTCACTACAGTCCTGAAAAGCCCTCCAAGGATGTCCAGGGTCCTGGTTAAGACCTGGTTAGGGATGCTGATCTAGAATCAGGTTAACTGGTGCTGGGCTTTGTAAATTATAATTTCTTTCCTCTTTTTCTTACTCTTGCCAAGCTCCTATGGGATGCCCTTGCCCTTCTCTGCTGTGTCAAGTCTTGACCCAGTGTTTGGTGTGACCTCTTCTAATCAAGGCAGGAAACAGGATTCTCTGATGTACAGGAAAGCATAGTGGCGTTTTATTTTGTTGTTTGTTTTTTTTCTTAAACCACTGTTAAGGAACAGCAAACTGTTGCTCACATTTATTACCCACAACAAGCAATCCTCATCTGGAGTTGCTCAGTGGATGGTGGATTGATTTGCTGGTTTTATTGTGGAAGGGCTCTTGGCAGGAACCGTCCCCCTGCGAGGTTCAGCCTTCCATCTCCCATTGATGTCTGCCTCGGCAGAGGGGCCCTTCCAGATTCGGCCTCTCGTGCTGTCTGGGCCTGCCGCCACTCGCAGCCAGTTTTGCCAACACAAACACAAACCACCCCCTCTCCAGGCACGGCCGTGATTCATCGCTGCCGGCTGGTAGCTCGCCGACCGCGGCAGAGAGAGCCCTGACACCAGGGCTCACGGCTGGAGCAGCCACTCCTTGGTACTGGGGTGCAATGGGTTGTGGGTTGGACCCGCGTGCTTCTGCTAGACCTCTTGTGTCTTTAAGCTTAGCTTAAAGCAAAGACTCTGGTCCTTGAGGCCTCTCTCCTCCTCCATTCAGGGCAGGACCTGATGGTGATCTGCCTCTTCTTCCAAGCAGGGTGCTGAAACCTGCCCTGCCTGCAGGGTCCCTGATCTCACAGTCAGTCCCAAGGATGTGCTCTGCTCCAGCCCCACCATCATCATTGATGCTCCTTAGGTGGCTCCTTGTCCACACACAGATGAAAATGTAATGCCTGAACAGAAGAGTGCTTCAAAAAACACTCTTCGGTCTCATTTAGAAAGTAGCGATGTTCCAGTCTGTATGGAAAGCTTATTGCACTTAAAGCTGATAGCAGACATCTGAGAGGGAACGTCAGTGCCAGATCCCTTTTGGAGTGCAGCTGCCTGCCTCAAGCAGTAACATTGCTTTCAAACCCCCAAGGAAATCCAGATGATGCCTCAGGACCTCAGCTTTAGTTTGCTTGGGACTGTAAAGGCCACATCTTCCCCTTTGAGTGGTGCACTGCTCCTGGGAACCTCAGCAGGACCTGCTCAGGGAATGGCCAGGAAGACCAGCCTGGCTGCCTTTCCACAGCCCTTAGAAGAGCACACATCGTACACTGGCTATGAGGTTGGCTGAGGGAGCAGGATTTGGGGCATCATGTGATGCACCTCTGAACAGCAAAGTGAAGGCACTGGTTGCTGTGCTGGCCACATGCTTTGGGAGCACACCACACGAGCAGGGACAGCCCTGGGCTGAGGGTGCGTGCCGGTGATGGTGTTCCTGGGTCCTATTTTCGGGGCTGTTCATATGCATCGTTAGCAGTGGAAGCATATTTCGGTTTCCCCTCAGTTAAGAATTTTGTCAGGATTCCCTGTAAATGCCCATAACTAGGAAGCTCTGGTTTTGCCTTCTGAAATAACCCATCTGAGCAGATACCAGTGTAGATGCACAGGCTCCAGGAACCGGGGGCATATTCAGAGCAGCGATCGCTCACCAAAACGAGCCGCCGTTTCTATGCATTCCACCTCATGCGCAGATGCTCAGTAAGCAGAAGTTAATGTAGTTAGACAAAAGGGCTCAGTTTGGGGCGGGGGGGGGGGGAAATCAATAATGTCAGGGAGTTTATTACAGGGTTATGGGCCACCTGCTAGATCTCAGCATTAGGCCTGTGTTGTGCTGTGTTTCGGTGAGAGCTGGTGGCATTGCACTCAGACGAGGCTAGCGCCAGAATTATTATTTTATGCCTCAGCAGATGGCTTCTGCTCAGGGGTTTTATCTTTGAGTGCAGACATACGACTAATCATCATCTGCGTTCTCTTTCTCTGCTAACGTAAGCTGGGCAGGAAGCAATTGCCAGTTTGATGATGGTTCATTATGGCTAGGTTTATTCTGTCTGAAACAGCACAGCAAGAGGCAAAGAGGGTACAAAGGAAGATAATCAACCAGTTATCAGTGAGATATGGGGAAAAGCTGGGCTTGGAGGATTGTCTTTCACTGGCCCTTCTCTTTCT
This sequence comes from Megaceryle torquata, assembly GCA_024611175.1. Lineage (NCBI taxonomy): Eukaryota > Metazoa > Chordata > Aves > Coraciiformes > Cerylidae > Megaceryle > Megaceryle torquata. The sequence goes on along the minus strand of JANIJG010024256.1, from coordinate 17,819 downwards.
TTCTCTCTTTCAGAGGCAAAGCCTTAGGTAGCCCATAGATAATTCGGGGAGGCCATGGCGTTGGTATCTTTGGATTGTCAAGACTGGAAAGGTCCAGTGCAGGGAATGAGCTCATCTTGTCTTAGAGCAGGAGTGTTCTGTGTCCCTTCATAAAGTCCCCTCCAGCCCTGTTCTCCACCACCCTCAGTGCTGAGTAAGACCTGTTCCATCGGTTAAACTCTGAGTTAGGGAAATCTGAGATCTGTAATGCAACCTGGAAACAGCAATCACAGCTTCGGTGGCATCATTGCAAGGACAGCATTTTCCATGCTGGGCTCACTCAGTCACCTACATGTATAGGGTACAGGCTGGACAAGGGGACTGTCACCTGCTGAACATGGGGAAACCAGTCCCACACAGACTCATGGCTGCAGCAGAGAGGCTTGAGCCCCTTGGTTTGCTGCAGGTTGTAGTACCTAGTTTTGTGGACAGCTTCTGTAACAGCACTTATAGGAAACTCTGGCACTAACTCCATGGTGTGCAAATGGAAAGGCATGTTCCCATGTACCTTGGAACTGGTACATTTGTTATTGTTCATGATTTTCAGTTCTTCTGCTTGGTTCCATCTCGATTTGAATGAAAGCTCAGAATAAAAGTGAGTTGCGGACCTGGCGCTCAGGCTGAGCACTCAGCACATCTTCCACTGAAGCTGGTGATGTTTCTCCAGGAACATGAGTTGATTTAGTTCCACGTGTACTGTTGTGAGAGGCTAATGAAAACCATTAAATCCATTGCACAGATTCACTTCAGTCTGCAGATGACCCCAACTTAACCTCCCTTATTTACTTTTAGGAATTTAAAGCTGGGAGGAAATCGCTTGCTGAGTATCACACAGCAACAGCCCTGAAAGGCTGGAGCCCTGAGACCCTGCTTCCAACCCCACCAGCACCATTTGTTTGTCAAGAAGCTAATTCAATACAGAAATGTCACGTTGCTTTTGTTTGTGATGTGATTCAACTTATACAAACTGTAAGGTTTTAAGCTGCTCTGCTAATATGATTTAACCCCAGCTGTCATCTTTCTTCCTTGAAAACCCAGAGTTTCTCCTGGTGTGTACCCTTAGCCTTAATTCCCCGTGACCTCAGCATGAAGGTACCATCTCACCATCACTCTGAGATGGTCCTTTTGGACCATTTATGACCCTTTCAGTGGATGAAGTCTGAGCTGAGAGTTTGTAAGGTGAGATAGAACTGCTGCAGATTTGCCTGGTTTTGTGCTTCACTGTGAGAATTTACCAAACCACTGAATGTGTCGAAGTTTGGAAGCCCTCGTTGTGGCTGGGAGTCTCTCCAGGAGATGCAGAGCAGCTCCCAGCAACTGAGCTTTTCATCAGGCAATGAGCATTGGCTTCTCCAGACAACCTGGAATTCCCAGAGCTCCTCTGAGGGTTTGGTATCCAAAACTTCACTATAAACAATAATTAGTTTTCACAAAATGGAACTATTTCCATTTCTGCAAATATAATTAAATCCTTTTAGCGTCAACTCTGCCTTCGTGGAATTTAAATCTAAATTAGGACAAAATTCTTTTTAACTGAAGAGCCGTTGCCTTCGTTTGGCTTTGCAGGCTGTTGGCGGTCCTGGCTGTCACACAGCCTGTCCTCTAACCATGCTCAGTGTGGCTTCTGCCGGAAGCTGTCCTCGACCTGGTAAGGTGGGTGTATCTACTGTCTTTCCAAGAGGTGAACTCTTTCATTACAGTTTGCCCTGTGCACTCTTTTGCCACCAGATGCAAGACATCATATGGTCAGCATTGCTTCACCCAGATGATGGGCATCAGTGAATCTCTTCTGGGCCACTGATATCACTACTTGAAATAGCCAAAAAAGACTAAATGTAGACCTGGTCTAAACAGGGCACTCCTCTCCCAGCATTCATTTGGCAGCAGGTCTGGAAACAGGCTAGAGGTGCAAATAATATCTGCGAAGAAGTGCGGATCTACTTCCACTGATCTTTAGAGCAGCGAGCCAATCCTGCCTGCCCCGACAACAGGATGTTTGTCTCCATTTAAGGGCTTTTTTTTCATTGTCGCTCTGGTTTCTGATTTCAGCTAATTCCACGTACATTTTCATTCTGATCTTCTATTGTTTGCAGCATGAAGAGTCCACCTGCAGCCTACATCATAGCAGCGTTCACTGAAATGCAGTCCTTTCTTTTCCACAGCAGTTTTGAAGATAACCAGTCCCTGATTGCCTGATGTGATGGTGGCTGGCAGAGCAATTGTAGGTAACGCTTAAGATTCATGTGGTTTAATCGTTATAATTTTCCTGTGCCTCTAGGGCCTGCACGTTGGGCTCGTTGCGCTATCTAACCAATTGCTAGGATTGTGTTTTAATGATAGACGCAGCAGGCTGCCTTTGAGCTGGGAGGTACAAAGGAATCGGAGCATCGTTAGAGGCGAGTGTTTCAAACGCGCTCTATAATGGCCTGATTTTTCTCCGATTGAAGTCGATGGTAAATATTCTGCTGACTTCAAAGGGAAGCGGGGTGAGGTTACAGCCAAACACTCTTGGAAATCCCACCCAGCGCTTGATTTTTCTTGACCTGAAGGCCAGTTCAGTCAGCTCTGCTTCCACAAAGGAGCTTTCAGGAGTCCTGTAAAAGCTGCCTGAGTGATTTTAGCCCTGGATTCACATGGTAGCAGCATGTGAATTGCAGCAAATCTAGAGGACGATTCAGCCCTCCCAGGTTCTGGTTTCTCTTCTGCAGATGTCCAGCTGGCATCGCTCTTGCTCTCTCCTCATTGACTGTGGGGAAGTTTAGAGCAATGGGATTCCTAATTAGGTACTTCGGTTCAGTGGGGTGAACTCCTGCAGCGAGGCAAGAGGGGTTGGGGTACCCTCGCAAAACCTTTGGCTTTGCTGTGCGTCAGCCATGAGAACAAGCTGGCCTATGCACCTGGAAAATCTTTACATCATCTCTGCAACCCATGGCATGAGCTGTGACTTTGTCTCTTCCTGTCACAGAGAAAATGGTCTGGAATTCATTTTTCTTTTGTGTTTCTTCTTTTGTAATTTTCTTTTGTGTTTCTGTAACACTGTAGTTAAAAAAGCTCTATGCAGAGTGGAAAAATCAGACTTTTCCATATATTTCCAAACATTTCCATAAACTAATTTCCTTTTAAAATCAATTAGATTTGTCAATATGGAATTGTTATCTACACAGGACCCATTCCTGTCTCTGCCACTGACTGCTTCTGTGAGCTTAGACCACTCACTCCCTCCGTGCCACAGCTTCCACCCCTCTAAAGGGGACTATAAAGCTCATAAGTGGGTCAAGTGACATCAGCTTGTCTTTTAAATCCCTCCTTCTTGCCATTGCCGCAGAAATGATGTGTGAACGTGAGGTGTGATTTGCTGCAACCCCGAAACTGTCTGGGAAAACAATGACAAACACAAAAATGTTACCTACAGCCATTTGTTTGCATGTCTTAAGCTGCAGTTTAGGCACAACCCTTTCTAGCTCACACACAAACTTTTTTTTTATACTTTGCCATGGCTAGAAACCTAGTAAGTGTTACTGTTTCAGAACATATACTTAGTTTGTACTTTCTCAGCTCCTTTTCAATTTTTTTGAGGAATCTGGCGTACCAATGGCCATAGAAAACCAGGTTAGTGCACAGTGGAGGCTTTCATGGTCACTAATCTTGATGACAAAATTATTTGAACAAACACTTCTTGTGTCACCAATATATATTATGTAAAACCTTGTGACTTTGATTATGTGTCTATAATACAGATTAGTCTGTTTGGGTGTTTGGTGCTGACCTCCAATAAGCTCCTAAAGTATTAGCAAGAATTTGCAAGTGACAGGCAGGCAGAGGTGCTGTTCTGCCTAATCCCATTCTCAAAACTCTGGCTATATATGTCTGAACAGTTTCTGCTGCTTCCCTTAAGGCACTGGGTTATTTCTTTCTGTGCTCCATCCCAATTGCCTTTGTCCTTCTCTCCACTGCATTGATGTATCACAAACGTTGGAAGATTTCTCTAACCTTATGGATTAGAGCCAGGAAGACAGCGAGAACAAATTTAGAATAGGAGGCAGAGAATGTACCAGCTGGGAGGTGATGCTGTCAATCTCCATGGAGACCTCTTTAGTTACAGCTTTGTTAATTACTCTGTTGAATTGTATAGCGTCTGGTTGAAAGCCCATCCAAGTCAATGGAGAGTTTCTAATTGACTGGCCACGTCTCAGGACCATGAAGAGTGCACAGGGCATAGCCCTTAAGTGTAACTGGCTGTGATTTGCATTCATGGCTTTCTCCTTGATGGCCAAAACAGAGTCTAAGGAGAATCCAGACACCTTGATCTGGTCTCCCACATGGGGCCAGATTCTTCTAAAGAAAAAAAACCCTGCAGAAACAAATGTAGACCTTGTTTTAGTGGAGCAATTTTTTTTCTTTGGCACGCAGGTGAACCATCTCCATCATCATGTTAACAGCATGTGCACTTTCCATGGGACTCAGCTCCCGCAGGAGATGAAGTGGGACAAGGTCCACAGAAGCCTTTTTGCTCAGAAAGCCTAGACAGCACACGGCCCTACACAGGAGTAGGGCAACTACAACTATAGTTGCCCCATGTCCCCAGGATGAGCCTATTTTTTGGCTTGGGAGAGTGAAGTGAGGGACTACAGACATGGGTAGAGAGGAATGGACCCAGATGTCCAAAGAAAAAGCAAAGGCCCTCATCTGCTCAGTCTTCTGGCTAAGGACACCTCTTGGCTCAGAGGGGATGGCGCTCACACCTGGGGACCCGACCCACAACAACAACACAGGCAACAAAAACCCTCAGGGGGAGAGGTTTGGATCCATGGCACTGCAGCTCAGGCTTGTCATTACTTGAAGCCAAACTGGCTTTAGACACTAATCCACTGAACAATTTCCAGTTGTTATCAAAATCTATTGGACTTCTTAACCACGAGTCCCTGAGCTGATGTACCACCCCCTTTGGGTTCCAGTTCTCTGACTTGTTTGTTCAGAAATTGTCTTACAAATAAGAATAATGTTAAGTTAACAAATGTAAAAAGAATCAGCTGCACACCACGTCTGATTTCTAAAGGGATGTGGCTGCCTGAGCAGATCCTTCCCCTGCAGAGAAGTGTTCCTCCAAATATCAGTGCTATTTCCAAGCCCCACATATCCCCCTCCCCAGGTTTCACTCCATGCTGCAGGGGTATGTGTGTGTGTGCAGGCATGTGCGTGCTCACACCTGCTGAAAAATCTCTTTCCTAGGCACTCAGCTTCCCCTCGAGCCCCTGCGGGATGCTCAGCAGGGCTGAATAACAATTGGATAGCTGGTTGTGTTGCAATTCAGGGATGCTCCAGGTGGCTAAAACCTGTCCTAAATCCCAGCCCCACTCCTGTACCACTATAAGTGTTGCAATTCCTGCCTGGCGATTTGGTGAGAAGAGATGGGATTTAAGGTCAAAAGAAAGATGATCGGTGAGTTTCCTGCAACTTTGCAATTCACTGGAAGGATTTATTTATCTTGTCACGAATAGAGAAGCTAAAGGTAGGGGCCCAGCCACCCTGCCTGAGGTGCTCATCTTGCCTGACACTAGACAGCCGGAAATTGCTGGGTTCAAAGCTTGTTATCTTCAGCTCCTTTGACAGCAGGTAGAACACAATAGGCACCTCCAGAGGATGACTTGTCTGTGCTATTCTTAGACACCTGCCCCAGCATGAGATGAATCAGCCTCTGTGCTGCATGTTTCCTCCCATGGGCACAAAGTGAGCGTTGGGTGACACAGGCTCTGACTTGATAACATGGAGCTTCAAATTTAACCTAATTCACCTACAAACTCTCACACAGGGACTTCCATGAGGCCAGAAGAAAAACTGATGTAATATAAACTGCTTCTCCCATGTGACTTGGAATTTCTTCTCTGAAATTGTCTCCTCCATGTTCAAACACTCATTGAAAGGCCCAAAATAAGCAGCGTCCATTAGCTTAAATCTAGGTGAAAATTGGGCTTGACTTTAATTCATGCTACCTTTATTCTCCACCAGTCCTGCCATTTCCCTGAGCTTTAATGACATAATGGCTTCAAATTTCTCTCCTTGTGTGTATGCACATTAATTATAATGTTTAAGGTTTCTAACTATCCCTAATTCTTATTTCTAACACACAAGGGCAGGGTTAGTTGAAATTGCAAGAAACATTATTTTGGTGGGTTAGGTCAAGACTGGGTTTTTCAAATATGTTTCTAAAGCTGTATCACTGTATAAGTGGGAATTAAGCCTTTAAAAAGATGTTTAATAATAATTTTAAATGACTGAGAATTTGGTTAAAGGAGTTGGGGAATGAAACCTGAAATGCAAAGGGAGTGAAAAACTTTGTAAGCCTTAAAAAAAACCAAAACCAAAACCCCAAAACAAACAAAACCCAAAAAAAACCCCAAACAAACAAACAAACAAAAAAACAGGAGCAAAGAGCAAGCAGACAGATCATGGTTTCTCCAAAAAAGGAGAAAAGAACCAATCCAGAGGTTCAGTCATAAAGACGGATATTAAAACTAAACCAATAACATCTGGAAAACTTGCTTTGAGGACAAAGAATGGCCCAACTCTCCCTTGTGATTACCCTGAGCAGCAGCAGGATGTCCAAGCTGCCAGGCATGCCCCAGTGCTCCCAGAGATGCCTGCAAGCTGTCAGGGCTGTGCCCAAGGCTGGTGGATACAGTTCCCCCTCGGGTGGTGAACACACAGGGAGCAATGAGCACCTGTAAATCACAAAGAAAAGAGAATAGCACTGATCTGGCCTCTGCGCACACACACACACACACACACTCGCTGTGGCTCAGAGCTCAGCATGTTCCTGCTGAAGGCCAAGGACATGGAGCAGGAGCATTTGGGAGGTGAAGTGACTGCTCAGTTTTGCATAGCCGAGCCACAAACCTGTGGCACCCAGCGGGTGCCATTCCCAGCAGGTTCTGAAGGCAATGGCCAACCCTCTGCCAGCACCTGCCCCCATGCACCCGGATCCACACAGCCCCTGCTGCTCTCGGGAGCAAGGTGTGCCCTGCACAGGGACAGGCACCACGAGGGTGCACTGAGCACGGGCACAGACCCAGCTGCCATGTGGAAAAGGGAAGGAAGAAGCAAGCGCAGAACATGTTCTTGGCTTTACTCAGTGTTGGTGGGTGCAACACCAGTGCAGATAACTGGGGAAGGGGCAATGTGTGCCCGGGGGTCTGAGGCTCCATGCGCGAGGAAGGCTCATGGCGGCAGCGGGGAGTTCTGAGTCAAGTGAACTCACTGCTAATCCTCTTCTACACAGTGTTTCTGGCGGGAGGAAATCTTATGACTCTGGGGAGAAGTACATTGTGTAACTAAGCAATGGTGAACCCGAGTTGCATTGAACAGGGCTTGGCACGAGCACGACAGAGTGGGATACTCATCCCAAGAGAGCGTGAGAGAGACCATCTCAGTGCATCGCCCGCCGGCTTCGAGTCCTTAAAAGCCCTGGTGTGGCCTTGGGAGAGGAGCTCAAGCAGACAAGGGAAAAAAAAAGAAAAAAAAAGTACCCCATAACCCTAAAGAAATCAGCAAATCAGCTCACTGTGCAAGGCTTCCCTGGGCTTGTTGTTGAAACTTTGCATAATGTCCCTTCGCCCTGCACAGAGCTTTGAAACCCGCAGGATCAAAGCTGTATGGAGACACTATGGATGTGCCGAGACAAATTTAAAAGCTTTTACAATTATAGCAGGAAGCACAAAGCCACACTTGGGGCTCCTCTTGCTGTTCCACCGTGACATCTAGTGGCACTGTGCAGTTCTACTGGTGAGCGCGGGTCTGTGCTGCTGGTTTTGGGCCTAGTCCTGCTGCACTCATCTCCTGAACAGCTTTTCCCCATCTTTGGAAAAGGTTATTTTGCCACTTTATCCTGCTGGGATTTTTCCAGATTTAACAAGTCGGGATCTTTTGCAGTGTGCAGGAGAGTGTTCTGCTACCCGGGATGTATCGCCAGGTCCCCACATTCATGTGAGGTCTCATCTTTATTTTACAAATTTATGCCACAGATGCTGAAAACTGACAAAAGGGTTCACAGGTTGAAAAGTGTGAGCATTTAAGACAGCTTTGAGTGAAAAAGGAAGAGAGTTAAAATAAAAATATATAGGTCACATCAATGCACAGCTGAAGGCTGACCTTCCAGGTCTCTGAGCTCTGAATTTCACAGAATCATAGAATGGCAGGGGTTGGAAGGGACCTCTGGAGATCATCGAGTCCAACCCCCCTGCCAGTGAAGGAACATCCAGGAACAGATCCAGGTGGGTCTTGAATGTCTCTAGAGAAGGAGACTCCTCCTTCTCTAGAATTTGCAGTTTTCCCCAGGGAAAATCTCCTTTGCAAACCATTCTCTACATTGAATCGTTTCTCATACAGTTGGCTGTGTCTTTTGCTCAGCCTGTCGCAGTCTGTTGCGTTGAGGTCAAGAGCACATGATCTGGTGTTAGGAACATGCCACTGAGTCACTGCGTAACCTTGGTCGCCTTAGTTAAACATGTCACCACTGTGTGTGTCCCTCCCTCCCTCCTCCGTTCACCAGGGTGGTTTGCAGGGATGCTGGTCAGCAAGGTCTAGCCTGTGGGCCTCAGCCCTCTCCTGACTGGTTAAAATAAAAATGATGAAAAAGAAAGGTGATTGTCCCTGCTGTTTTGAAGCTTCGTTTATTTATATTGATAACTCAGGAACTGCTTGGTGGTAAATGCTGCAGGGATAGTCTTCACCTAATTGCCACGAGTGCCACAGCAGGGACACTGCGGTTCAAAGCAAATCAAGTCCTAAATTAAACGGTAAGTTAAAAATAATTTTGCCAATAAGAAAAGTAAGCAGTAAAAGGGAGGTAATGACAAAAAAACCCCAACCAGCTTAGTGTGACTTTCTCTTTGGTGGCAGACACCGATGCCAAAATAGAAACCCTGGAGTTAAAAAAAGAGCTCCCAACACACACTGCAGTGATTTGATTAAGAGCGTGAGCAACGCGACAGAGAGGGAAGGGCTGGGAATTGGAGGTGCCAGGGCTGGGGGTGCCCGGGGAAACCCCCGGCGGGTTCCGCTGCCAGGCCAGGGCCTTTGAACGCATCCCGAGGGTACCTGCCCGGCCCTGGCCCACGCCTGCCCGCGGTGTCCGCCGGCTGAAGGCAGAAACCGAGCTGCGGCGACTCGGCCGGGTAAAAACGCCCCTAAGAGGGCGAAGCCGCTCTGATGTTCTTTTGCCCGGCAGGCGATTTTGAATCGCAGCTTCTTCCCTCTCCCCGTGAGCTGTCTCCTCTCCCGCCCCCGTGCAGGGCTCGGGCTGTTCGCCGGGCAGGGCGGCGGGCGAGGGTAGAGAGACCTGTAGGGGAAATGCCTCTGCTTGGGAGTTTTCACCCAGCCCGCGTCGCCCCAGGGCTGGGATCTCGATTCCCTTCCAGCCTGGTTTGCCCTCGCACGGGGCAGCGACCGCGGCACCCCCTTGCGCGGCCCCTCCGCCCGCCCTGGCCCCGGGCACAAGATGGCGGCGGGCGGCAGGGCGCCCGTCGGAGCGAAGCGCCGGGGCGGCGGGCGGTGGGGCGGACAGGGCCCGGCGGCGCGGCGCTGAAGAGGCCGCCCGGCCGCCGTCCCCTCGCTGCCTCCCTCGTCACGGGCTCCGGCGGCCCCGCCGCGGCGGGGTGGGGCTGCAGCGGCGGCCGCAGCCGGCCCGAGCCGAGCCGGGCGAGGGGTGTGGGGGGGCCCTGCCTGGCGTCTGCCGGCCCCGAGCCCCGGCGTCGGCGATGAGCGGCGCGGCGGAGGCGCGGGAGCTGGAGGAGCGGCTGCGGGAGGCAGCGGCGCTGGGGGACGTGGAGGAGGTGCGGCGGCTGCTGGGCGCGGGGGCAGACATCAACTCCCGCAATGAGATCAACGGCTGGTGAGGGGCGCCGGGGGCGGACGGGGGCGGCAGGGGGTACGTGCATGCTCCCGGGTGAGTGGGTGGGTTCCCGGAAGCAGCCTCCGAGCTCGGGGCTGCTGTCGGGCCCAGCTCACGGCTGGGGCGGGTGGCGCTCCCCTTGCCTTGCACGGGATGTTCGGGCAGACATGGGCTGGACTCGGGGCCACGAGTCTGGGCACCCCCCGTTAGATGTGGGGAGAACTGCTCTGAGGACGCAGCTCTTCTGTTCCTTAGCTTTCCTATTTACAAAAAAAGGAACTGGTAATCTCGGAAGGCTTTGAGATTTACTGCTAAAGAGGATCATAATAAAAGGAGGCCACCCTCCTTCCACCTGTCACTATGTGTTTGCTCGACGATCTCCTCTGAAGTTGCTCATGTCCTCTCTAGGCAGGACAGCAGTAGGGTCACTCTTTATGCTGCAAGGCAAAGGAGAACTTTTATAATGGAGTCATAACTTTAATAAAGTGATGCAGTGAAGAAAACTTTATTCCCAGTTTTCACTCTGCCTGCAGCCCCGGTGAATTAGGACAGGCACACGAGGAGCTGGGGCGATAGATCCTCAGATCCTGGCTTAGGTTGCTGACAACCCCTCTGCTTCCTTCCCCCAGGACCTGTTTGCACTGGGCCTGTAAGCGGAACCATGCTCAAGTGGTGTCTTGCCTGCTGGATGCTGGTGCCGACAAGCAGATCCTCACTGCTAAAGGAGAGCTGGCTGCACAGTTAACTTCAAAACCAGACATCCGGAAGATTTTGGGAGGTACTGTTACTGTTCCCATCTTAAAAGTCACCTAGAATTCTTGGTCTAAAGACTAAAGCATTTTTAGTGCTTTTATTCAAGGCAGTAGATTGGCAAAATTTTATCCAGGACTCTTGTATCATCTCATTAGATAGCTCTGATTTGTAATTGTGGCTTATACTTGGGCAAAAGACTTGGGGATTTCAGGTAAGGAGGCCTTTTATCTGAGCTGTGTCATTGGGACATTGAAGAGCTGTACACTTCAGAGGCTGTGCTGCTGCAGTTTCTGTTTGCTCTCATTAGCATGCAGACTGCAGATGGACGCTTGCACAATTGTGCAATTTGACTGTTGTCTGACTGTAAGAAATTGTACAAATCCACTCAAAATGACTGCAGCGTTTCAGAAGTTATGGCTTCTGAGCATTTTTTTACACTGGGACTTGCAGTACGATTACTTTTTGCCCCATAATTCTGTCATCTTACCCTTTTCAGATGCACAGCCAACCTGGTTAGATGTACATCACAGTCCTGAGCGTTGCCAGTGCCTATTTCCATCAGCATCTAGCTACTGTGCTCCAGATGAAAATTTTTAAGTGCTTCACCTTTGGAAATGTTGATGGTCTTCTCTTCTACTAATTGCACTTAAATTGCTCTCTACCACGATATGCTCTTACATCAGCGGTGCACGGTTACCTTAAATGACGTTGCAGCTAAATCATGACTAAGGTTACAACAGTCACAACCGAAGGAATGGCGTGTTCTCTGCAGGAGCATTTTTGTTTCCTTTTGGGCAAGGTGCTCAGCTCTTGGCCTTAGTTCATAGCAAATGACTTGTGTTCTGGTTTTTCCCCACTTTTTGTCCAAAAAGTAACAATACAGGGTAGGCAGGTATAGATTTTTCTTTCGGTTTACAGCTACTTGCCTTTAGATGTTACATGCTTATGATATACTGGTATCATCCTGTGATTACCTCAGAATGTGATGTAGTTTTAAGACACAGTAGGAAAACTATATTCAAAATGAAGATCTATCAAGTAACATGGTGGATTTTTTTCTCTCTCCATCCCCTACCCTCCATTTTTCAACTTCATTAATAGAGGAAGAAACTGAACGTGAAGGATTGAAGGATTTAAATTTGCCAGTTGTTGCAAACTGCTTGGCCAGCCCACCACTCCCCTACGTTTACACTGGAGACAGCACTCCAGACAGCTCGGCCAAGTCCCAGAATGAAAGTGCTTCCACCTCTTCTGCTTCCCAGTGTGAAACAAGCCCTGGTTCATCCGCCGCTCAGGCTGAAAGCGTACGCACACCTACATCACGCCACAGCCAAGAGGATTTCCCCACACTGGATGCTGTGGAACAGCCTCCTGCCCTGCCAGCAGCTATCGCAGCACCAAAACGCATCGAGCCCGAAGCCCCCAATGGCCCCGTTCACCATCCGCCCGCGCCACGCGGCACAGCTCTGTTCTCAGCGGCAGCATCCAAAGGGGCTGTACCTCTGCAAACCGACAGCTCACCCACAGGTCCCGCACCAGCGTTCCAGCCCTTTTTCTTTACTGGAACTTTCCCGTATAATATGCAAGGTAATAAAGGGTAATTTCCCAGCCTTCTATTGTATTCTATTCCATGGTTTTGTTACTGGGTGAAAGATTAAGTTGAAAGAATCATTCCCCTTTCAGGCTCATGGAATAGAGGCAGAGATGTTGCATTCTTTGGCCAAAAGGACACAGAACTTTTTTTTTTTTTTTCCCTACTCTGTGAAGTAAAGTAAGTGTGACGCTGTATTTTAAACACGGTATAATACTTTAAAAACCAATGGAAAGATCAGCCCAAGCAACATAAACCCTCAGTATTTGCACTTTATTAAATAGCATCAAATCCATCTCTGGTAATTTGGGAACAACTTGACTTTGTGACTGGATGGATCAGATTTCTAACTCTGTGAATATGGCTCTGCTGGGTATTTCGTGCTGTTCAAATGGAAGGTTTTAGTAACTGCACTGCACAGTATTTCTCAGTGAGACAGTAAGTACTGTATTATAAAACCTGAATTCAAAAGACAGTGGCAAACATTTTAGGGTTAGATTTGGGGTTTTTTTGAGGAAAGAAAAACTTTTTTTTTTTTTTTTTTTATCAGAACTTGTGCTTAAGGTAAGAGTCCAGAACCTCAGAGACAATGACTTCATTGAAATTGAACTGGATAGACAAGAACTGACTTATCGAGATCTGCTCCGAGTGAGTTGCTGTGAGCTGGGTGTTAATCCAGAACATGTAGAGAAGATCAGAAAATTACCTAATACACTAGTAAGAAAGGTAAGACTTGAAATCTGAGATTAACTGGACTTTGCACACATGAGAAAAAGTATTTCTGTAAAGACTGGTGAAACACAGCCTTGCATTAAACTACAACTGACTTAAGCTCATAAATTCAAAATGATGTTGGATTTTTCTTAAAACTTCATCCTAACACTCAGAAATACTCGTCAAAACAGGCGAGTATTTCAGCTCCTAAAGTGTATGCAACTGTTACAGCTTGACTTTTAAAAAAACAATTATCAGAAAGTGCATTAGTGCTTTTAACATAATTGCCAGGTACTACTTCACTGTTCTTGCCTAAAAAGAACAAATAGCAAGGGGAAATAAAAACCAAACCCACAAATAGGCATCTGAGTAATTTAAAGATATGCTGCTAAGAAATGAATGTGCTCTTCTGTTCCTTAAGTACCTGTTCTGGAGGTCCATAAATTAAATGCATTTGGTCACAACTCCTAGTTAAGTGACATGCACACAGTCAAATCATGAGTTTCAAGAAGAAAAAAAACCCATACACTTCAAGGAATCGAAAAACCAAACATGCTTTGAAAGTGTACACCAGTGGGACTCTTTTTTTTTTTCTTTCAGTATTTAGTCCTGTTATTGGGTGTGACCTCCCTGGAATTTTAGTTTTTACTTCCTTTAGCTGTTATTAGAAATAATAATAACCAGATACATTTAGAAGTAACATGTAGTTCTGTCTGATCTTTAAAAGGACAAGGATGTTGCCAGACTTCAGGACTTCCAAGAGCTGGAGCTGGTTCTTGTGAAAAGTGACAGCTCTCCGTTCCGAAATGCCGCATCGGCTCTGACTGACAGGCCATGCTACAACAGCCGAGCGTCAAAGCTGACGTACTGACTCTGCTAGATGCACCTAGAGTATGAAAATCTGGTAATTATATGCTGCTGCCTTTTGAAGGCGGGGAATTAAATGTGTGTAAAACCTTAAGTTATTGTTAGGGTTACTATTTTAACTAATAGTTTATCTTTTGTATTTAATATCCCCTTTGATTTTATTTTTTTATTGGATACTGTATTCAGATAAGGGATACCTCATTTGTCTACTAAAATCCCACACTTCCAGTGTATGTCAATGAAGTTTCTTGGTTGTACTTTGCAACAGAGGGCAGGAAAGACTTAATTATTGATATGAAAAGTATGTTGAGTACTCCCACGCTCTGACCAAATAAGAACCTGTGTGTGTGTGTATATACATATATATTTTTTAAATTTCCTGATCGAGTTAAACGTCAGAAGGTATTTGGCACACAATGAACACTTGCTCTTTAAAAATGTAAAACTTGAGTCTTAATTTCTTGCCCCTTCACAAAGATTTACCAGGATGCTTTGTCTTGCCTGCCAGGGATAGAAATATTTAATGCTCCGAAGTGAAAGGAGGAAAAACTTTCACTGGGCTGAAAACAGAGTGGAGTATGAGTGTGTCTACATTTAAATGTTTGTTTCCTTCCTTAAGCGATGGCATCCCTCAACCAAAAAGAGTATAGAAGCCTCTCTCAGTTAAGAAGCGGTTAAGTCACAATGCAAGTAAAAGCACCCTTTCGAAAGCCCTTCTGTTTCAGGAGCTAGGGAGGAGATCACAAACCCACATCTGTGGTTTTATTTATTTCCCATCAATTTGAGAAAACACCAAACATCAAGACTGTTAAGTCAGGTACCTCCTCTCTGACCCTCACAGACCAGTTACAGGAGCATGGTCAGTTCCTGCCATGTGAGGAGCAGGAAAAGCACAACAGTATAGTGTCAAAGTATCGCAGAAGACCACGCTCCTCATCAGCCACACTAAACTGGAAACATTAGTGAAGAACTAACCTGCAACTGTACATGTTGCACAGTCTGTTATCACTTTGACACTGTCCAAAGTTTTAGCCAGATGAGCGTGAAAAGGACCGAATGCCTCCAGGTGCTTTCAACTGGATTTTTCGGGGGGGGGGGAACCCGGCTGGTTAAGCTACAAACTGCTTGACTTATGTTTAAGCAAGTCAGTTATGAAAAACGCCCATCCGTGGTTTTATGAATGGCAAAAGTCATCATTAAAACACAGCTTGAAGTCATTCTCTTTTAGTCCTAACAAAGAATTTAAGTTGCAGCACTGTGGGAGTATTAATAACCTGAAGCTTTTTTCCCATTAACATGGTAATCTGCAAAGTTACACCTTAGGAGGCTTTTTGTTTTCTTTTGTACCAGAACCTATGATGATGACCATCACGCCAAACACCTTAACTGGGTGCTGGGGTGGATGGAGAGATAAGGCCCTTATTTTTCCCTGGATACGAACTGCTTTTTTTGTTGGTCATCCCCTCCCCCAATAGTATTGATCTTCCTTCAATCTCTGCTCTATTAAGCTGCACTAGAGCAGAGTTCATGTGCAGCTGATGCAGTGTTTGTTGTCATCTGGAGTGTGCTGCTGCCATTCAGACCATACATAGTACAATCAACATGTTTTGGTAGGAGCAGCACGGCTGCTTTGGCTCCCTGCAGCACAGCTGCTGTATCCTCCCAGGGGCTCCTTCTCCAAGCAAGGTCAGGAAACGTGGCAGAACACAGAACCCCTTTTGCCAGCAGCAGAGATGCCCGACACCGGGTTCAGGACTTCACCAAATTACTTTTGCTTACAATTCTTGCTGAGTGCATTCAAAGTAACTGCTATCCTTTCTCTCTTGCTCCATATACATCCGATCAGGTAAACACTGCTAACTGCCCAACTTCCAGTCCTGGCCCTTCCCTCTCCAGGACCTGGGCTACTTTAAATCCTAATTTAAC
Source organism: Megaceryle torquata (assembly GCA_024611175.1). Classification (NCBI taxonomy): domain Eukaryota; kingdom Metazoa; phylum Chordata; class Aves; order Coraciiformes; family Cerylidae; genus Megaceryle; species Megaceryle torquata. The sequence goes on along the minus strand of JANIJG010024256.1, from coordinate 2,043 downwards.
TCTTGGTATGCTCAAGACTGAGACACAGTATGAAGCAAAATTTCCCAACCGTGGCTCCCACTTTGTTTTTCTTGTAGGACAGGAAAGGATTTTAACAATTGTGTATCTATCTTTTCAACAGAGCTTGGAGGCTAGTTCAGAGTATATGCAACAACTGTTTAAAAACTAGTGATAGTTAAATGGCTCAAAATTAAGAGCATCTCATTTCTTTTCAGTTCCTTTGTTTAAGAAATCTTAAGAAATTAAGTAAAGACTGCTTCTACTAATTATTGAACATTGAGCTAGAGGAGGAGCAGCTGGTTTAAAAAAAAAAACAAACAAAAAACCCCAATTTTATTTGCTGTAGTTTCCACCAAGAATAACTGCTAATGTGGTAAGACTAAACCTTATAAATCATCATCTAACTGTAATAATAACAGTAAGTCTATGCATTCAGAGAAATATTTTTGTATGTTTTATGCAGTTTGATACTCTAAGGCACACTAGTTATGTTAACTGGTTTTTGTTGGGTTTTATTTTCTTTGAACAATGTCCCGTTGGTACGACAACTAAAACTAAGTTTACAAAACTTACTGTTCTTCCAAGGACAACTTTTGTTTGCACTACAAACTTGTACTGAACTGACATTGCTACTCTTCACTTATATTAAAGTACCAGTTGTTTCAAGTACCCAGATCTCCTCCTTTCTCAGGGGATGGGGGGGAGGAGGATGATACATGTCTCGTAAAATTTTTAACACAACCTCAAAAAATCATGAGCCAGTACATTTTTAACATCTAGTGAGAGCGTCAGGCTGTAAAACCAGCATGGAGAAAGCAGGGAGGAGGTGCTTGCTTAAATAATCTACTTGCTTTTGTCTTAGCGTTTCTAGAAAATCTGAGATTAGATTTATCTTGGGCTCAAGCTCTGAAGGCAGTTTTCACACAGATGAATCTTGCAGAGATGCTCATTACAGTCCCGTCTGAAGGCAGTTACTAAAAGGCACCACGCTTTTATGCTCTGAAGATGAAGGAAAAATTCTGTCTTTCAATGGAACAGAGAAGACTCCTATCAGACATGTCAGAACCTCAATCCCAGAACAATTTACTACAAGGTACCTCATTTTATCATTTGGACCTGTGCAAAATAAGGAAGGGAAAATGCTAACAGCAGGTGCAATGGAAGGTGCAAGGCATAAGGCATTCTCATTTCCCCTGTATCTGTTCTGACATGTGTACTGCATGTGCTTACTAACTGCATACAGCTGTATGCAAATCTAAAGGAGTCTGATGGTTGATCTCAGCAGTGGTATCTTTCTGATAATGCTGCTAAAGTCCGACTGCTTTGTAAAGGCTTAAAGGTCTACATTTTTATTGTGAGATTTGTGTAAGTTCTTAACCAACTGCCACATAAACTGCACTTTTTAAAAGGACACAATACAACAGTTGTCAAAGTGCTGAAAAAGTAAGCCTGAAATGAAACAGTAACTGATAGCACCAAAGAACCCAAACACCAAGCCCACAAACACCACAGAATAACTAAACATCCAAATTAATGGACTAAGCTTGACATGAGTAGGTTTATTAGGAAAGAAACTTATTTAATACTAAACGTTCAATGACAGAGACAATCAAATTTGTAACAGAAATTCAGATACTTTATTTCCATTTCTTGTATATCAAGAAGCTAGGAATAGCTTAGTTGTAAAAATGGGATTCGTTTTAGTTCGATTCACACAAATACTAAACATTTATTCTTGTGTTTTAAAGTCCAAGAATGAAAACTTGCAATTAAACACTGAGCAAGCCATGTGTTCAGGTTATGTTGGTTTCTTATCTTAAAAAGTCTTAAAGAAAAAAAAATGGATACAGGACTTATATTCTCAGTAGCATATGTGCTATTATCAACACATCTTTCTGAACTCTGGCAGGAAACACCAGTCCTGAATTAAGTCTTATATAAAAAAAAAAAAAAAAAAAAAAAAAAAAAAAAAAAAAAAAAAAAAAAAAAAAAAAAAAACAAAACTTTAAAATTTTCTCCCCCTCTACAGTTTTTTTTCACCAT
>JANIJG010024255.1:38450-78292 GCA_024611175.1 Megaceryle torquata | reverse complement strand
AAAGTAGATCAGTTCTCAGATCCATTTTTACAGATGGAACCTGCAGTAATTTTTATTTTTTTTTTTTTCCAAACTGAAAGATGGTTTGTGGCTGGATAATAAACTAAAAAGGTATCTTAAGTCAGTACTTCTGTTGAATCCTTTGTATTTTGAAACATTTTGCTCCTACCCTTTGTTCTTGGATACAACTGAGAATTCCCAGGACACTTATGGCTTTGTGGACCTTTTTTAAGGCACAGTGCCAGCATAAGCTGTTTCTGCCATGTGTTAACCCACAGCTGTGTTGCCACAATAGTCCATATGGCACTGGCCCATGAATACCACTGGGAACAGATACAGCTGAAGCAGGAAAGCATTTTTCTTGGTGGGCGGTATTCAAGACTGCAAGTAAGAATGAAATGAGAATGTATTTTGAGCTAGGATTGCTTTATGGATTGGATCATAGCTGGAATGTGTTGGCCAGCTGTAGGCAGCTGATTTTTTATTTAACTATTGTTGTAATATGTTGAATGGCACAAATGTTTTGGTTATTCTCCCCACCCTTCAAGTAGTAGGTAGTATTCAGGGTTAAAGCTGAACAGATATCTATCAGTTTCAGGTATGTATATATATGTGTGTGTGTATAGTGTGCATACAGATAGTAATATGTATGTATAGTAATTATGGGAGAATGCAGCTCATGTTTGGTTTTTAAAATCTTAAAATTCTAAATAGTTTATAGGAAATCTCTCTTGCTTATTAGGATTCAAGTTCAGTGCTCATGTGTTCTGTGTAAGGTGATAGTCTTCAAGCCATTGAATACTTCATGTCACATAGGCGACCAAGTTTGGGGTTTTTTTTCAGCTAGAGGGGAGAAGAGACCATTTGGCTCTTAATCAGGTCTGCTGGTTAATGGAGAGGGAACTAAATCTCATCTCTTAAAATATTGCTGGTCTGTGTGTCTTTATGGCTTGGAGATGTGAACTTGTAGGTTTAGGTTTATATATTATAGAATTACTTGACTAAAAAGACAGTAAATTTGGGTTTGAAATTGATTAAGAAGAAAATTAAAAGTCAGTAGTTAGAAATGTATGATGGGTCCTATGAAAGTAGGTTCAAATGGGAAATTAAATACTCTGGACAACTCAGTCTTCTGGTTGCAGAATGATCACATAGCGTACTGGTGCTGAAAATGTACTACTTTGCCACAGATTAGTCCTGCCTTTAATACCACAAGTATTTCAGACATGTCTGTCTCGTGCAGGAGCTATGAGATCAAAAGTTATATCTGCTTTTTTCAACAATGTCAACTGGTCTGTAATCGTGACAGCTTTACTACATATACATTGTTTTTATTTTTACATTACTTCTTTAAGGTTCTGCTTTGCTCACTGAATTTAATTACTTTATTTAATAATTATTTTTGAAGGTTGTATGTGATTTTTTATGTTTGTAGTGTTAAAAATGTCCACAGGCTTGGTGAAAGTATAGATGTGGGTTTGAAATTGATACTATTTCCCTTCTGAGCTCTCGCTCTCACTGATTCTAGTAGGAGATGAATGCTGTCGTATGTAGGTAACCTGTTCAAACACAGTATGAACTGAAATGACTGCTTCCGTGTGACAAAGTGTGGCTTAAGTATAGGGAGTTATGCTATTGATTCGTTTCAGACCTGTTGAGTCAGCAGAACAGATCCTGTGCAATGTAACTGGGAGAGCAGTGCCTGACTTATAACCATCTCTGAAATTGTGCCTCTGTTGCTTGACCTTGATCTTACTCAAGTCAGTGGGGAGAACCACTGGTCTATAATACATTTTCCATTGACAGAGCTGGCATTGTCCATCAGATCAAGACTTGTGTTTGTATCTCTAAGAACACAGACCTCAAAATCTACCACAAAATTTATGCCAGTAATGTTGTCTTCATCAGGAAGAATTCTTGGGGAGAAACTAATCATAGAATCATCAAGGTTGGAAAAGACCTTTAAGATTGAGTCCAACCATTAGCCCTACTCTACCGAGTCCACCACTAAACCATATCCCCAGGCACCACATCTTTATGACTTTTATACACATCCAGGGATGGTGACTCAAACATCTCCCCGGGCAGCCTGTTCCAATGCCTGACAACCTTTTCAGTGAAAAAGTTTTTCCTAATGTCCAGTTTAAACCTCCCCTGGTGCAGCTTGAGGCCATTCCCACTTCTCACTAGTTACTTGTGAGAAGAGACGGGCTCCTACCTCTCTACAACATCATTTCAAGTAGTTGTAGAGAGCGATAAGGTCTCCCCCATCAGTCTTCTTTTCCTCAGACTAAATAGCCCCAGTTCCCTCAGCTGCTCCTCATAACACTTGTTCTCCAGGCCCTTCACCAGCTTATTTGCTCTTCTCTAGACCAGTTAGTTGTTGACAAACGGTCATGCCGAGTTGAAGGAAAAGGAGCAAAAACCAGAGTTCTAACTTAGAGTGGAAGGGACCTCTGGTCATCACATAACTAGCTGTTACCTGGGTAGTGCTTATCAGTGCATATGAACAAACTGTACAAATAGCAAAGTAACAAGATTTACATCAAACTGCAGTTTTTCAACAAGTCAACATTTTTTCCTGAAGATCCAGACTATATAAGTGTTTTGGGGGATCTGTTGGGGATCCATTCTGGAGAAAACATTTTAAAACAAGTTTTGAATCATTAAATGCTTTGGGTTGGAAGGGGCCTTTAAAGGTCATTTAGTCCAATGCCCTGCAGTGAGCAGGGACATCTTTAACTAGATCAAGTTCTTAGAGTCCCATGCAAAATCGATTGAGAGAAACCAGTTATGTACTTTGGTAAAAATACTGGAGGATATTTGTCTAAATAACCATGGGGGGTTTTGTATTGTTGCCATCTTCTTGTAATTTATTTTTTTAAATATAATCTTCTCTCTAGGATATGGTTATACAAGCTCTTAGACAAACTAACAACCGTAGTATAGAAGCTGCCATTGAATTTATAAGTAAAATGAGCTACCAGGACCCTCGTCGGGAACAGATGGTTGCAGCAGCAGCAAGACCTGTAAATGCAGGTATGAAACCCCCAGGTAGGTGTATCCATGGTAACAGTAACTCCCTGAGTGTATTCTTAGAGGTGAAAACTATAAAATAGCAAATTCTGCCTTCATGAGCTCACAGTGGAACACAGGAGATGTTGAGATGCTCTTTTTCAAATGTGTATCTAAGGTATGGAATGTAATTCTTTAGTAAGATAGGTGTGTTTGACATGATTTTTTTATGTGTTGCTTTTTATAACTGTGTGGTTTTAATATTGTATGTAAGTGTTTTATACAAGTAGTGGCATTCAGATCTCATGTAGGATTTTTTTTGTCCTTTGTTGGTGTGATGCTCCTACTTTGTTCTCGGTGTCAGATGGCATTTAGAAGTCAGTGGTGAGCACTGAATTCTTATTTTTTTGTTTCTCTTTTCACACACCCTCTCACACAACCGAGCTACATATGTGTTATTTTGTATATGTGTGTGTGTATATATTTGTGTGTGTATATATATTTTTAAATATTATATGGATATGATATTGGTATTTTAGGATGTTTGGTTTCAACATCCCTATCTCTACTTAATTTTCTGCTTGGTTCCAGATTTTGGTTGGTTGGTTTTTAAGACAGACTTCATGTTTTTATAAAGTTAGGGGACAGACTGTAGCTGTGTTAGCAATAGAGTCAGAATTATGCTACTTGCTATCTTCACTCTCTTAACACATACAAGCACATTTTTAATACATCTTGATGGTTTGTTTTGGTTTCTTTTAGTAGCATATACCTAAACAAACAGTAACTTTAAAACTCAGCAGAATACCAAACTTCTATTTGACTGAGGTTGAGTATTGAGCTGTTGGCTTGGTAAAGTTACAGTTTTAGTCAACCATATAGGTATGAGGAAAAAAAAGTAGTCAAGAGTAGCAAAATACAGCATTGTTTTCATTTAGTCTGTGAAGAAGGATTGTATGAAGCTGCTATCTAAACCCCACCCTTTAGTCATGATTTTTTTGTCGTTACTTGCAAAGATACAGTAATTACCACATCTTTTACTGAAGATACAGTGACTTTTGGCAGTACAGTAGTGTATGTCTTTACAAGTATCACAGCAATGACATTGGAAAAAGCACAGTGAGACTGCATGCACTCTCAGTTCCTTGCATATTATTTTGTTTACCTGATGCAAAGTAACATCTGAAAATAACTATATTGTGGAGCTTGACTCTTTAAGTTTTACTTTCCTACAGTTTGAATTCTCATCTGTATACAACACTTCTATGCATAAAGACAACTTCTAAAATTGAAGTAGTTGATCAAATTTCATATGCAGGAAATAAAGCAGTTTTGGTGTAAGCAGGGTGTCTGATTTTACAGCATTCAGTTCAATTTTAGTTTAAGAACACTTCCTTTATTAAAAATGTTAAACTGGTAGGAATAACAACGTGACTAAACCCTTTTTTCCTTGCTATTGCTTCTTTTTGTGTTTGTGCTGAACATCCCTTCTGAGAGTTGCTTTTATGCATGCTTAAAAATAAATAGTATGCCTAATAATTTTGCATATAACCATTTTTTAAATTAAAAATTGAGTGCATCTACCTTTGAAGCAAAATGCATCTTCAGGAAAGTGTTTTCTAAAAACTCTGATAGTGTATCATTGCATTTTTTTGCTCCTATACTGTGTACTGAGCATATTACCATGGCATGCTCTGTATTAGATTATTTTATTATGTGAAGTACAGTGGATTATGCTCTGTCAGAGAATTCCCCTCCTACTTCTGTAGCAATTAATGCAGAATAATAAAATATTCAAAGCAGTAAATAGAAATAATTTCTGATAATATGAATGTTGTGTTTTCTTCTTGTAAAAGCAGGGACTGTACAGCAATCCGTTAACCGCAAGCAGAGCTGGAAGGGTTCTAAGGAGTCCTTGGTTCCTCAGAGGCATGGCCCTTCCCTGGGAGATGGTGTCGTTTATCGCTCAGAAAGTCCCAGCTCCCAGACAGATGTAGGAAGGCCATTATCTGGATCTGGCATTGCAGCATTTGCTCAGGCTCATCCTGGCAACGGACAAAGAGTAAATCCCCCACCTCTACCCCAGATAAGGAGTGTCACTCCTCCTCCTCCACCTCCTCGAGGACAGACTCCCCCTCCAAGGGGGACTACTCCTCCCCCTCCTTCCTGGGAACCGAACTCTCAAACAAAGCGTTATTCTGGAAACATGGAATATGTGATCTCCCGTATTTCTCCAGTGCCACCAGGAGCATGGCAGGATGGTTATCCACCTCCATCTATGAATCCTCCACCCATAAATTCTTCTACGCAGGGTCAGAGAGGCATGAGCGCTGTCCCTATTGGCAGGCAACCAATAATCATGCAGAGTTCTGCCAACAGCAAGTTTAGTTTTCCCTCAGGAAGAGCTGGAATGCAAAATGGCAATTGTCAGGCGGAATTCATAGTTCACCAGAATGTGGTGTCTGGGAACTCGGTGAGTCGCCAACCACCCCCATACCCCATGAATCCAACTAACAGGCAAAGTCCCACAGCACTACAGATGCAGGCAGGAGGATCTGCTCCTCCTTCAGCGTACACCAATGGGAATCTTCCTCAGGCAATGATGGTACCAAACAGGAATAGTCACAACATGGAACTTTTTAATACAAATGTAGCTGGAATACCTGCATCCTGGTCGCAGCCTTCCCCCGTGCAGCCACAGTCATCACCTGGCAATGGGCATGACCTGTCTACGTGGCAACCCAACGTTCCCGTACGGTCAAATTCTTTCAACAACCATCATGGAAATAGGCAGAGTCACTCTAGCAGCTCTCAGCCTTCAGCTACAACAGTAACAGCTATAACGCCAGCTCCCATTCAGCAGCCAGTAAAAAGTATGCGTGTGTTAAAACCAGAGCTACAGACTGCCTTAGCACCCACTCACCCTTCCTGGATGCCACAACCGGTGCAAACCGTTCAGAGCATTCCCTTCTCGGAGAGTCCATCTACAAATATGTCAGTTATGTCTCCTGTTGCAGAGGCACCAAGTTACCAGGGTCCCCCACCGCCTTACCCAAAACACTTGTTACACCAGAATCCCTCTGTCAATCTGTATGAGACAGGACCCAAGCTCAACAAGGAGGAACCACCTATTTTATCCAAGGAGGATGAGAATGAAAAGAATTATGAATGTGTTGATTCAACAGATAAAGAAAAGAAACAAATTACAACATCACCTGTTCCTGTTAGAAAAAACAAGAAAGATGAGGAAAGAAGAGAGTCTCGCATTCAAAGCTATTCCCCTCAAGCTTTTAAATTCTTCATGGAGCAGCACGTAGAGAATATACTCAAGTCACATCAGCAGCGTTTGCATCGGAAAAAACAACTAGAGAATGAAATGATGCGGGTAAATTCTTTCTTCTTTCTAAATACATGACTAGAAGTGTTCCAGTATTAATTCTAATAAATATGTCTTAATTTTAGAACATTAAAATGGTACAGATAAATAGAACACTGTGGTATATTTTTGGTATTGAAGTCTATTTTTAGTTTTTGTCTTTGAGATGTGGCAAGTTCTTTGTTTGTTTGAGTCTGTACTTCATTGTCATCTTAGAATTTTTATTTTTTTTAAAGATTTTTTGAATGTCTAAATGTAGTTCATCTGGTGTATGTATGATAAAGCAGCAGAAACAAAATCATTGTTGCATAAACTGAGATGTAACTACATGGCTTATAGCCTTTTGTTATAGGTTCTGTTTAATCCTGATTTTTGAGTGAGTTATATGCAATATTTTAGTGATTTTAAAATTTATTTTTTAATACTGCAGGAACAAGTTAGTTTGTTTATATAGTCACCCAAACAGTGATAGCTTTTATGTTCAACAGTCGTTTCCAGTAGCAGTAGGGGGTTTTAAGTTCAAATTAAAAATATCAATATTTAAAAGCTACATTTAAGAAAGGTCAAGAAAGCTGAGGAAGGACTGTTTACAATGACATGTAGCAATAGGACAAGGGGCAGTGTTTTTAAACTAGAGAATGGTAGATTTAAGTAGGCCATGAGAAAGCAGCTCTTTACTATGAGGGTGGTAGAACACTGGAACAGGTTACCCAGGGAGGTGGTGGAGGCTCTACTCCTGGACACACTCAAGGTCAGGCTTGATGGGACTCTGAGCAACCTGATCTAGTTAAAGATATCCCTGCTCACTGTAGGGGGGGTGGATTAGATGGCCATTAAGGGCCCCTTCCAACACAAGGCGTTCTATGATTCTATGATTTTTAAGAGTGAAGGAGACATGGTACCTTGTGCCTAAGAATTTTGTAATTCAGGCTGGAAGGGCGTCTCTTTAAACAAGGGGTAATTAAATGGGATAATAAAAAACAATTATCAACAAAAAACATGTAAAAACAACTTCTTTGTGCCTCCATGCAGTCAATGGTCTATTTGTGGTCTGTTTCAGTGTTCTACAAAACCAGACCAAAAGGGTAATAACTCAAACTGATGTATACATACCTCATTTCAAAACAGAAAATAGTGAGAAGTAGTGAAATTAAGATGTGCAGAAATGAAAATTCGAGATGTTTTATTTATATATATATTTCTTAACAATTGTAGTTGCGAATTTGACATAAGTATGGTGTACCTTTTAATTTATTCTATGAAAGAATGTTTTTGGCTTATGCTACTTTCTTGAAGTGCTGTTTTTATAAATCCATGTTTTCTTACTCTTTGAAAATTCTTACTGTAAGATGTAGTGTTTTATAAGTGTTTGCTTAATCACAAATATGTAAATGTTAGCAAGATTTCTTCCTGGAACTCATTCTAGATCTTTATTCTTAGTCTTCTCTCTTTCCTTTTCACTTCCACTAACAGCTGATTTAAACTGTTAAGGTGTGGGAAGCTTTCCTGAACTCTGTAGCCTCCATCCCTGTGTAGACAAGTAAGATTCTGGAGCAACATAGTATTTATTAAGAATAGCATGATCCCCCTTTTTAGAGGGCTTTGCATGCAATCCTGCATCAAAATAAAGCATGAATTTATTTTTACTATTTTTGAGTACTTACATGTAAGATTATAATTAATATTGATTTGCAAACTTCACTTTCTCTTCTTATTGTTTTGTGTTCTATAGTATCATAAGCATAAGTATGAAAGCACTGAAACAACTTTTCTTGTTATTTTTCTTGAGCGTTTAAGGCACCCTAGTAAATGTCTTTTCTTACATGTAATGAAATTCGTAATGTGTTTACTAAATGTAAAGCTGGGATGTTTAATTGTAGGCTGAAGGGTGGAAAATGGGGTATTACTCTCCGGCAGACCTCTTCTTATACCATCAGGGTATAGGAGAGATGTGCCACAACAGTGAAGTATGTTTTGGGTCTTCATGAGGAGGAGAAAGTGAGCTCATTGCTCATTTTCATGAAGTTTAAGAGGATTAAACACATATTCAGTTCATTCTTTTCTCCCCTTTGGTAGGAATTAAAAAAAAAAACAACCAAAAAAACCCCCAAACAAAACACACAAAAAACCAACCCCCAGAACCCATCCCTGCAGAAATACTTAACTTCACAGGATGCTGTATTCTAGCATAGGTGACACATTTCTATTCTGTTGGGTTTCCTAGGGAATAGAGTAGAGCTGTTGCAAAATATTTAATTCAGATGTGTGAATTTGGCCAAGAATTATGCTAGCTGTCTTTACTGCAGAGAGAAACTTGAGTCATTATCTAAGGCACAGCAGGTGAGAAGAGAACAAAATGAGAGCGAATTGTGTGATAGCACAGAGAAATTTAGGAAACTCTTGTGTCTGGCTTTGACTAGAAATAATTGCAGGTGTACATTCATGAATGTTTGAGCAGCTGACAGAGTTGGCTAATTTTTGGTGAATGCTGAAAGTTTCAAAGAAAATACAGCAATGCAGAGAGTTGTGAAGTTTGTTTGGGTAGACAAGCATTTTGTATGAATTTTCTGAATTGCACCTCTTTTGGATCCATTTTTGTTCTGATGGCTGTAAGAAATTTTCTATGTTCTAACACCATTTTCTTTAATAGGTGACATATATTATCCTGAAAGCAATTTTAAGATATTGAATGATATCTAATTAATCTTTTATCTCACTGTTTTTTCTCAGTCACGTCTATTGTATTTTTTTCAAGTTATCTTGTAAGTTAGGCAAAGTAGATGCAGTTTATACAGGTGTAGACCAGTGGTTACCTAATCCTGATGATGGTCCCGAGTACTGTTATACAGACAGTATCTTAGGCATCTGAAGCATTAAGGAGATGGAAACAGCAAGATTTGGTATCAGAAGTTGGTAAGATGTGGCAGTAAGAAATTGAAAATTTCTAGGATAGTGCTTGAGTAACAGTTGTGATGTTTGCGAGGATTCAATTTGGCCATGTTAATTTTATGACCAGAATTGTTACTGTAGGATGGTGTTTTCAAGCCAGGTAGGCAAATAAATTAATTGAGATGCTATGAAAATGGGAACATACAAGATTTTGAAAATGCTGACATAAAACAAAAGAAGGAATTAACATCAAGCCAGATGAGGGTAGTGTCACAGAGAAAAGAATACAAAAAAAAAAAAAAAAAAAAAAAAGCTCGCTGACATTAAAACCGAAACGAAGGGATATTCTGATTCCAGGGCCTGAAAATTGCCAAGAGAAATGGCACTGGGATTGAATGGCACTTTATAGGAATGGAAGCCAACAAAAAGACACTGAGGAACCCATGATGGAATAAAACAAGAATGCTCAGTGTGGTTCTTGTAGATAAGGGTTTCCGTGCTGTAGGCGGTGAGTTACATGTGGCCTGTGAGTGTTTCAGCTGTCAGAATGTTAGTGGTATTGGCCAGAACACCAGGGATGTTCCTTCAAGATAGGGGTATGTACACACATGGGAGCCAAGAACTGATACAATGATGGGGAGGAGTGAGCTCTTCTCAGCTAGCTGGTATTGAGAGTGGTAGAGTGAGTGACTGAAGTCCTGTTAGATAGAGGTGTGGTACGGAACAAGAGGGAAGATCTGGTCTTGGCTTGTGGCAGAGGCATGTGCTTGGGGTGCGTGGACAGTAAGAAACAGTGCCATGTGAGCCTGGTTTGTGTAGCTACACAGAGAAGCACAAAAGTGAGAGTCTCCTGCTCCCTCCTGCAACTGAAATGCCACTGCCATGGTCAAGAAGTTTAGTGACTTCTGTTCTAGGCACTCTAGAGAGTGGGAGCATTACCCATGGCAGCTCTTTAGACCTCAGCAACTTGCTGCTCCTAGGGATGTTTTGACTTCCTTTAGTTCTGCAAAGAGAATCAGGGAAGCAGTCGATGCACACTTAGAGAAGTATTATTTGTAGTGTTTTCTATCAATAGTTTGTAAATTACCTTTTCTCTCCTTGAAAACGTACTTGCTCCTCAAGAACCACCTGGTGCATGGCACCTCACACATTTTCCTGTTCAAAGTGATCACATTTTGCATTGTATCACTCCTATATGTTTTCATAGAATCCTAAGTGTAAATTAAAACAAAACCCCTTTAAATATTATTTCCCCTGCTGTATATAAGTATTTGGTTTGCTTTGCTTAAGCCTTATAATTATAAGATCACCAAGAATTAAGAGTACTGTTCACTCTTCAGAATTCATTCTGTTTGCTGCACAGGTTGGATTGTCACCAGAAGCCAGAGATCAAATGAGGAAAATGTTGTGCCAGAAAGAGTCTAATTATATTCGGCTAAGAAGAGCTAAAATGGACAAGTCGATGTTTGTAAAAATTAAAACCCTTGGAGTTGGTGCATTTGGAGAAGTTTGCCTAGCAAGAAAAGTGGATACTAATGCTTTATATGCAACAAAGACTCTGAGGAAAAAAGATGTCTTGCTTAGAAATCAAGTTGCTCATGTTAAAGCTGAGCGGGATATCCTTGCAGAAGCTGATAATGAATGGGTGGTTCGCCTGTACTATTCATTCCAAGATAAGGACAATTTGTACTTTGTAATGGACTACATTCCAGGAGGTGATATGATGAGTCTCCTAATTAGAATGGGTGTCTTTCCAGAAAATCTGGCACGGTTCTACACAGCAGAATTGACTTGTGCAGTTGAAAGTGTTCATAAAATGGGCTTCATCCACAGAGATATTAAACCTGATAATATCTTGATAGACCGTGATGGTCATATTAAATTGACTGACTTCGGGCTCTGTACAGGTTTTCGATGGACCCACGACTCCAAATACTACCAGAGCGGTAAGAGAAGTATAAAAGTTTCTTTGTTATTTTGTTGACGTGTCATTCTTTGCAAGGAATAAATAGTAAATGAGTAGAAAGATGACTGTGCTGTTTCCTTTCTGAAAAGTAACATATCTAACAGTGTCTGCGCACCACAGAACGCAACGTTGGGGTAGGCCAAGTTTGTAGGTGTGAGCATTGGTTCCTTAAGGAAGAAGGAATGAGCTATACTGCTGCAAGTTTGTCCCATTAATTGCTTCTGATATGTGGAGAGAGAATAATCACAGCAGTAGCAAGATGATTGTGTAGCCGACAGCCCTAACTCTGTTTTAGATAGGACTGATGTTTTAAATTTAATTATTCTTGATAACCTTGCCCCAGGTTCCAAGTGTCTCACATACTTCCTTTTAGCGTAACCTGCTGAGAAAGGTTTAAGTAGGCTTTTAAAAATCCTACTTGATTACTTAACTTTTTTTTTAGCTGTTGTCTTAAATGATATTTTTTTATTAAAATGTATCTTAGGCCAGCCTGTTACACAGTCTCTGGAGAGAAGTTGAAGATGAAAAATCTGATTTTATTTCTTGATGCTTTAAATAGTGGGGTTTTTTTCCTGGTTACATAACAGTAATAATAGTATCCACCCTCTACCTGCAATGTGGTTGTGTTAAGGAAAAACTGAGAAAAGGTCAAACTCAATACTTTCTTCTAGTTATGTCAGAGATTAACTGAAAAACCCAGTGTCCTCAAAAGTTGCTATTTTATATCATAAGAAAAAAAGTCAAGATCCTGATGTTGTTGACTGTTTTAGTTCTCAAGTTGAGTATTGAAGGAGAGATTCTGTCTGATAACAAGAGATGTTAACAAGTAAAGAAAATTTCAGGCTAAATTAGAACTAATCTTCCTCAATTTTGGTATCTTTCTCACTCAATCCTAGGCGATCATGCCCGTCAAGACAGTATGGATTTCAGCAATGAATGGGGTGACCCAGCAAATTGCAGGTGTGGAGATCGGCTGAAGCCGCTTGAACGTAGGGCGGCACGTCAGCATCAGCGCTGTCTGGCCCATTCCCTTGTTGGCACACCCAATTATATTGCACCAGAAGTATTGCTACGAACAGGTAATGCATTTTTGTACTGTAATCTTGCTGCAAAGTAGCTGATACTCAGGTAGATGGCTTAACTTCTTGCACTGCCATTTTTCTCAAGTATAGACTATTTTGACAAAAAATTAAATAATTGTTAATATTGAAATCTTAACCAAGCATTTCATAGAATTCTCGTGTACCTTCTTTATTCTTAGAAATAAAAGATTAAAATTATACAAAGGCTTTGACTACCTTGTTTTGACTTATTTCAGGTTACACACAGTTGTGTGACTGGTGGAGTGTTGGAGTGATTCTCTTTGAAATGTTAGTGGGGCAGCCTCCATTCCTGGCACAAACACCACTGGAAACGCAAATGAAGGTAACTTCAGAAGTCTGGTATTTTTTGAATGGTCTGAAAAAGCAGGCTTGAAATGTTCACAATCTTTCTAATTTGAAATAGAATCAAAAGTGATTTTTGAGAGTGCTGCTCTCTCCAAGCATGTTACAAACTAACAAGATTTTGAACTCCACATTACTGTGGTGATTCACTTAATTCATAAAGGGACTTGAAGTACCACATTTGTATCTTTTTATCTGGTGATACAGTAAACACGCTCACTAAAAATCCCATTTTAGATCTCAGCTGTTGGCTTTCTCTTCTTGCACCTGTACCAGTTATTATTTCCACTTTTCTTCTCCTCTTCCAGTATCTGGGTGTTCTTTTTCCACTACTTGGCTTCCGTGCTTGCTTACTCGTGGAGGATTTCCTTTGGTGATATATCTGCAGGTGCTCAGCATGCAAAGGTGGAGGAACAGCAGATGACTGTGGCTGCTCAGGGTTACTGGCAGCTCATAGTCATTGGTCCCTTCCTTCCAAAGCCCCAGTAGTTTCAGAGAGGCCTCCAGGGCAATCTTCTGCAGGGGCCTTTTTTGCAAAACTGCATTCAGTTTGCAAGCTATTAGTTGGCTCAAAAGTAGCACAGCATAGATTTTTTTATTATTATTGTTATTTATTTATTATTATCTGCTAATCTTCTCAGTGCATCACATAAATAAAAATGAATTGGCCTCACCTTTTTTTAGGATTGTAAGCCATGTGCTTAATCTTAGGTTCCAGGTGCTGAATTTTATGCTATCTTTGTTGGTTTATAGCAGGGGTGTCCTGTACTACTCTAGTTTAGATTTGGAATGTGAATAAGTTTTACCTGGATTTTGCCAGATTGCTAGACAAAATATTCCTTGTGTTTCTGAAAGAGAAATTCTTAATGTTTTCCCCTCTGTATTATGAAAACTTACACTTCATGAATAGTTGGTTTGTGGCCTATTTGTTGGTATGTTTGGGGCTTTTTTTGGTTAGTTTGCTTGGTTTTTTGGTTTGTTTGTTTGTGGGGTTTTTTGTTGTTGTTTCATTTGTTTAATTTTCACTTTTCCCCTTTTTTTATTATACTTAGAATAACACTTCTTTTTGCTTTAAAGGTTATCAACTGGCAGACTGCACTTCATATTCCACCTCAAGCTAAATTGACTCCAGAGGCTTCAGACCTTATTATTAAACTCTGCCGAGGCCCAGAAGATCGTTTAGGCAAAAACGGTGCAGATGAAATAAAAGCTCATCCGTTTTTTAAAACAATTGATTTTTCAAGTGATCTACGACGACAGTCTGCGTTCTACATTCCCAAAATTGCTCATCCTACAGACACATCAAACTTTGATCCAGTAGATCCAGATAAATTGTGGAGTGATGATGATAAGGAAGGAAACAGAAATGATACACTTAATGGGTGGTACAAAAATGGAAAACATCCTGAACATGCTTTTTATGAGTTCACATTCCGAAGGTTTTTTGATGACAATGGCTACCCATACAACAATCCAAAGCCCATTGAATATGAGTATGGTAGTTCCCAAAACTCAGAACAGCAATCTGATGATGATGATGATGATGATGAAGAACAGGCAGGTAGAGGAGTTAAAAATCGTGATCTGGTTTATGTTTAGTAGAGGAATAAGGGTTATAATCTAAATAAACTTACTTTACAGCTGCAATTTTTTAAAAGTCTCTTCTCTTAAGAGAATTGAGAGGAGATTGCTAGGGTAAGACATGCACACTTTTTTTTTTTTTTTAAACACTAAGAAAATTGAGTCTTCTGTTTCCCTCTCTGTACATTTTGTTTTTCCCAGAATACAGGGAAATCATTCTCAAATATTAATTTATTCCAGCATTGTTAATTGTTTAGTTTAGAAGAGATTCGATGTTAGGTGAAAAAAAACACCTGAATTTTATTTTTGGTTCTCTGTACTCTAAGTACTCAAAATAGGAAATAGTGATGATTTTTAAATTTTTTTAATTTTTTTCCCCTGAGGTGATGCCTGGTATCTATTTGTATATATACTGAATAATTTTAGAAAACAAATCTCTGCTTCAGAATTCTTAATGACAGTTTTTCCTTACATTGTCCAAAGATAAAACCTACTTTACACTAATAAAGCTCTCTGATATGTTTCTGAAGATAAAAAAAGAAAGAAAAAAAAAGGCTGCTGTACCCTCGCTTCTCACTGTATTTAGTATAATTATTCACAGTGTCGGAAAAACTGAGCCATCTATCTGGTGAAATGTTTCCAGCTGCTGTGGTAGTGGCACAGATCTCAGCTTTGGAACATGGAAGTTTAATTCTTGGCTAAAGTATGATTGTAAAGTGATAAAGCATCAGAACTGGTATTTTATTAAATAGTAATTGAATTTGATGTTAGTAACGCTGTAGCATGTGACTGGCGCTCTCAAAGCGGAAAGATTGCTCACTTGGAAACAACTTGATTGTCTCCTGTCATCAGTTTTCTGTAGTTATATGGGGAAAAAAGCTTTAGGAAAAAACACTTTCTGAGATCTAGTTTAATTTTGTCACTACTACCAAACTGTAAAGTATGTACAGATCTGCTTTTTAGATGGAATTTTTAGTTTGAAAAAGAAATTGTAGAATTGTTTCTTTATTATATATTTGAGATAGTAATGGGAAAAGATTATAAATTATGGCTTCTGAGACTGTGTTTTGGAGACCAGTTTCACTTGGCTTTAACAGTTTTCCTCCTAATTACGCAGACAGTGAGGAGAAATATCATGCACCAGTCCATCTGAGCCATCGGCACAGTGTCAGTGGTCCGCCTTTCACAGCACAGTTCAAAACAGAAAATGGTATTAGGAACTTAGAGCTGTGTCCGCTGCCTTCTGCATTACTGTTCTCATAATTTTTCACAGCAGGTGAGCAGGCATCTCCCTGGGTCTCGTAGTGGGAGGGTACTGAGCCTGTTGAGGTTACTGGGAGCAGGAAGGGGAGCAACCCCCTTAAGCAGCTTCCCTGAGACAAGACCAGGAGTTAAGGTGAGAGGCAGAATTATGTTTTTTATTATCTCTCCTTTCTCCTGAAGCTGATACAGTGGTAAAGAAAATGCACTATTTTTAGTAAACTTAATTTCTTTTAAAATATTTCCTTCTCCTTGAAGTTGAATTCCAATGGATAGTCTAATGGCATGCCTGTAAGCTTTACAGCTTTCTTAAGTTATTATTTGTGCCGTTGCACTGGCATTGTGACTATCTAAACATCATTAAGTTGGAAGTGCATCAAACACCAATTACTAGTTTACTTTTCCCACCAAGCTGGTTTAAGAATTTCTTGTGCGCTCTGGCCATTCACTCCCTTTCTGTGCTCCAGTTCAGCGTCCCACTTTGCGCCAGTACAGGTGTCTATAGTACTGTGCTAAACACTGTGTCAGTGAAAAAGCTGCTTGGTATTTATTGTTCGCAGGTTTCTTTTTTGTGAGCGTGTTCATTTGAGTGACCCAGTTTCCAGTGTGATTCAAAAAAGTGATGTATATTGGGGTAACCAAGGAAGGAGTGAACTGCAGTAAAGAGGGTTGGCAGCAGAGAAACTTCTTAAACAGGTGTGGTCACAGGAGAAGATGTTTGTGGAAGTTCATCCCTCTCCTGTGAAGTGCTTATCATGGTTATAAGATGGTTACAAAAAATTGCTTTCTTTTCTCAAGCAGGTATTTAGTTACTTTCTATAGTGAAAATGGGTCTGTAGCTTAATAAAATAATTCATGTTTTCTCTGCCTGTTCCACAGCTGTTGAAATAGAAAAGCTTTTAAATTTCATTTATTTTTGCTTAAATATTATAAAATGCTGCAGTTTATAACTACTTAATTTTATATATTATGTAAAAAATACCATTTTCCTTGTAAATAAATTTTAAAGATTATCCTTCATAGTAAGCATCTCAGTAAAACTGGTCTGCTTGTTTTGGAGTAAAGCGTAATATACTACCAGTTAAAGGTAATTGAATTAAGCCTGCCTTACCGTTTGCAAACTGTGCAGAGAAAATAATGTCAATTCTTCACTGAATTGACTGTTAAAATTGCCTTTTTATCTGAGTATAATTCTCCTCTGCCTGCATCTTTGGCCAGTGTGTTTAAAAAAAACCCAACAAAACAAAAAACCCAACAACAAACAAAACAAAATAATGGTCTCATAAAGGCACCGCAGTTCTATACAAGCAAACCCAATTGCTTTTGTTGAAGGAAATAATTGATTCTTTCAACGCCACGTGCAAGTACTGAAATATTAAATTTTATTTTTCCATTTTTAAACAAATACAGGAAGAGCTCGTATCTCTAGAATTTGGTAGATGCTTCTGGCATTTTCTGTTACCTTGTGTTAGAAGTTGTAATATATACCTTGTTTGAATTTCACCACCTATATGCTGCAGTATTATCTATTTTCTTGCAAAAATTGAGTGTGTTACAGTCCAAGTTCTCTGAGAAAGTTACAGGTGGGTGTTGTCACAACTCTCCAACATGTTATACCTTACCCATGTTTTGAAACTTGATGTTTCATACATTCAGAGTCTATGGAGATTCTTCTTCATAGCTGGTGCTTAAAACATGGGTGTTTCCCTGGTGACCTGTGATGGGGATTGGTTTGTACAGGCAGTTGAGAAGGGAGGCTCCTAACCAGCAGCTGTGGAATTCTGCATTAATTTTTTTTTTATTATTATTATTTTTTTATTTTGGGTTGCTTTCACTTTGAATGAAAACAAATTTCTCTTTTATGTGCCCTTGTATACATATTAATTGTATTTATAAAAGGTTCTATAATCCTGTAACTGTACTGTAAATACTATTTGATATTCAATGGCATTCTATCCTAGGGCAGGCCCTCTTGCTGTATCTTTTCTATCCTCGATTTGTAATAGAATCTATAGAATATATGGCTAGAAAGTCTCTTTGAGACTGATGTATCTTCTGCTGTTGCAAAGCTGTGAGTGGGAATGATTTATTTAGACCCCTTTTAATATTATTCAGCTAATAGGCAGTGCAGTGGGTGGGTTTTTAGACAATGCTGCTGTCAGCCAAGATACTATTAGGCTTTGGTTTCAGATGTCTTTGGTGTTTCAGATCAGATCTTTAATCTGTTTGCTTTAATTCAGCCAAAGCAAGAAGATAATTAAATTGAGTCAATGTAGTAAAATGTTTGAATGCCTTAAGATGCTCCTGATAAAGGCACTGTTCAAGTTTACTGATTTATAGATATCTATATAGATATATATAGATATATTCTGTGTGTATATGTATATATAATGTCTTTTTTTGTATTATAAATGCCCTTCTGACTGTCAGTTCTTTTGGATCTTCCAATTAAATACATAGACCACTGCACAATTTTGTTGAAGCAAGTTATTAATTTGTTGCATGCCTAGTTAGTAACTTTAACAATCTTGCGTTATCTCAGGGACATGCCAAGTTACCAGTCTTTTGATTATTCTGCACTTGTCTCTGTGATAACATGGGCACCCCCTTTTACCAGGTCTCTGCATACCAGTAGTCCAGCTACACATGTGGTATGTGATCTCTGAATGCTTACTGGTATGTTTGGGTTTTGCAGGGCTACATGGTGGTGGCTTGGACCATAATTTCCAAGTCCCCTGATGTTTGTGTGAAAAGAACGTGTACCTTTTATCCTGACTTTGCCAGTCCAGTACCACAACAGCCTGAATTACCAGCTAGGGGTAATCGGTGACGCTCCTGAGTTTTAGGAGCTCTTTTCTCTGAAACAGATTCTGTAGTGTAACACCTGCTGGGGTATTAAAAATTACAGTGAATTTTTATAAGTGAATATCAAATTCTTGGTTTGGTTAATCAAATATGAAATGTAAACATTAGTTGCCCAAATGCATTTTCTTTTTTCTTTGGTTCTTCAGAGTCCTCTCCCCATAGTCCCCTTTACACTGTAACAGCTGTACTGATGAACAAAAAATTTGCGTATGTTTAATAACAGGCTTAGCAGTCATCTCATGTTTGTAACCCACTCTCAGAAGTATATACTTTGATGGTCTAGAGTTCAATTTATCAGTGCTCTTTTCCTGTCCTCTGCTGGTTTTTTCATCAAAATAATTAAATCGTAGTTATTTATTATGCATACTTTACATATCATGAAGCTATTCCTTGAGAGATATGACAACACATCACAGCTTTCGTGTTTATTATGAGGGAAAATTGTCTCTGAGAAAGTCCACATTTTTTAAGTGCACATCTCCAACCTCTGATGCAGAAAACAGCATCTTACTGCAGAGTCAATATCATATCCTTATTTTTTTACAGGTGGGGTGGGGTGGAGGATGGAAGTACATCACCTTTTTTCATTCATTAGGCACTTGTAAAGAGAAGGGTAATCCCCTCAGCTCTCCTCAGAAAGGTCTCCTCAACCAAGTGATGTGATAGTTAACAGAATTAATTAATTAACAGGCTCCATCATGCTGCAGGTCTTCTGAGTTCACCCTGACAGGCTATCATAAACCTGCTGCATTGTGCCCAGCATTTAGATCCTATATGTTGCTAAGCAGCTGTGTCTGTTTAGATGGGAGGTAAGTTGCTGCTGCTTCATCATGGACGCCACACTCAAAGAGAGTTTCCCAAGGTTTCCTGAGCACGGGCATCTGTTTATTCCTATGCCCTGTCGTAGGTGATGCACTGTCCTTTCCCAGAACGACATCATTTATAACCGCTTAAAGGGTAGATAGGTGAATTGGCCCTCCTGTCCCTCAGTCTCCTCGGCAGCCCTTGCAGGCTTTCAGGCGGAGGGGCCAGGCCCTATGTCACCTTTTTTTATTGTTGGTTGGTTGTGCGCGGTGTTTTTATTTGCTTTTTTGTTTGTTCTAGTTTGGTGGTGTGTGCGTTTGGGGTTTGGGGTTATTTTGTTTTGTTTCTTCTTTCTCCTGACCTTTTTTTTTTTTTTTATGTGAAATTTAAAAAAAAATAAAAAGAGAGAGACACAGCGTTCTGACAAACACCGCCCTGTAGTCGGCGCGGTTGGGCGGGCCTCCACCCAAGGTGCCACCGTGCCGGGCTGGAAGTGACGCAGCCGGATTTGCCTTCAAACTGCCGGCGGCGGCGGCGGGAGGAGGCGGTGGCCGAGGCTGGGGGTGGGGTTAGTGCCGCTGGAGGAGGAGGAAGAAGAAGCAGAGGGGTCGCGGCTGCTGGGAGTTGGTGTTACTGCGGTGGGGCCGAGCTCAGGAGAGGAGTGAGTGACAGAGACTCGCGGTATGTCTGTCTGTCAGTCCATGCCGCGCGCGATGTTGCGCGTTGCGAGGAGCCCCATCCGCCTCGCGGCGGGCGCGCGCTGTCCCTGCTTGGCCTGAGCCGAGGGGCCGACGCCCGCGTCTCGCCTGGCACGGGCCGCCCTGAGGGGGGCCGAGCACCGCTCCGCTCTCGGTTCTTCTGTCCTGGGGCCCAGGGACCCTGCTTTGTAGAGCGACTCGCCGCGGTCGTTTCCGTCGTGACACGCGTGACTGTGAAGGCCGTGCTTGTCTGTCTTGTGTCATTGCTGGGGTCTGCACGTGCTGGGAGCCGCACAGGGCATCACCGTGGCGTCTCCAAAGTCATCGAACGGCGACTGTCTGCAGGTGTAGGGCACCCGGCCACTGCGCTGTGGTGCCACCGGCACGAATTCAAACAATGAACTTTGTTTTGAACTTCCCCCTTCTCCCTCCACCTTGTTTTGTTTTGTTTATTTTTGAAGTAAGCTTTTTGCAGTTATAGTGGTTTTCTCTCCAGACAGAGAGAAGCAGCAGGCATCGATTCTAGATACCTGGTCTGCTGCAGACTCTTCTAAATTTTCTGAGAAATTTGCTAATTTAACTTTGACCATCTAAAAGAATGCCAGCCCCCAGGAAATGGGGAGTAAGTAATACATTTATTTTTTTCAAAGTTCTTTGAAAACGTAAAATTGTCTGCCATCGGTGCATCTCTAATGTTTTTACATAAACAGCCAGGTATGCTTATGGTCACATTTGCTGGTGGTTTTCTTTCACTACTGTTACTGTTAATACTTTAAGTGGTTGAGAATCAGTTTGTTGAGTATTGAGTAAGTCTGGCAACTCTTCTATGTCCCGAATTTTTAACACAATCACTTGTTGATACCAAATGTTGCTGGGATTGGATATTATGAAGAAAAGTATTAAATCTGGAAGAGAGTTCAGAGGTGGTGCAGGCTACTATGTCATCAGTAAAAACTGATTCCTGAAAACTGTTACTTTAGAGGTTTTTTTTCTCTTCTAGCTTGCAAAGAGAACTTTCCAAATTTTACATGGTTGCATTGATGTCAGAGCCTGTAGAGCATGCTGAAATAATGGAAACACATCCACTCTGCCAAAATTCAGACTTTGGCTTAGTCCAAACATTAAGGTTGGACTCTTTGGAAGTATTTTCCTTGTATGGCTTGTGCTGTTCTCTGAGTCAGCAGAGTACCCAATGGGTCCTCTGTAGTAGCTAATATACCCCAACATCTTCCCTCTTAACATCCACACATTAAGCTCATCTTTTATTTTTTAAAGTTGCAGGGGATTTCTTTGTGAAATTAGTTTGATACTGTGTTCAGTTACAGTTTCCCCTATTCTAATGTATGAATGTGAGTAGAAGTTACTTAGAATTGTTCCTTATGATGATTCCTTAAAGCCATCGTGGAAAACGTGATGTATCCCCAATGTTTTCTTGATGATGGTCATGCTGTTGTCTTTAATATAAAGTATAAAAATAAGTTAAAAAACCTCATTCTCAAAAGTTCTAGGTATCTTGAACCTTTGTTAGGTTTCAACCCCAGCTACTCTGGGCCATTCCAAACTCTAGAAGTATTTTAGGTGCTTGGAGCAAATGATAAAATGTATTTTGTTATTAGAGATGGGGTTAATTTGATGGGTTTCTATTGTGTTAATTCTAGGGACCCATATATACTCGCAGCTAGTGTAGAGAATGAGTATTCTTACTGTGAAGTGCATTTGTACACATTGTAGAATTAAACTTGGAAGACAAAGCCCTTAGATTCTTTTCCTTATATCCTCCTCACTGTAAACTTTATGAGCTCATTACTATTTCAGTTACTGTTGGAACGTAGATAACTTCATTGGGCATGATTCATGGAAAGGTTATAGCTGATAAGTGCAGCCTTGCTGCTTTAACATCCTGTTACGTGATAGTACTAGGTGTTTGTAAATACTTTAAAAACTAAGTGGTATGGTATTAGTTTTGTGGGTTTTAATTCCTTCAGATCTGGTTTAACTCTGGATTTGTGCATACTCACACCTCTCCCACATGTGTTTTGCACCCTACCCTTAGCTGCCACTGTCTCCTATGACTTTCTGCTGCAAACCTTAATCTGGTTTCAGAGTAGTACTCTTACTACTCTCAATGCCCTTTTTTTTCTCCCATCTTAGAACTGCTTCAGCACTTCAGTTACAGGTGCAGTAAGCCTATAGACACACATTAGCGTATAAGCTCTTATATCTGCCAACACTGAAATGGCAGCAGCAGCGGCGTGTCCAGACGTAAGCAGAGCCAGCAGCTTTTTCTGACCCACTCGTACACAAGAGCCTTGTATTTTGAAGTTGCTTCAAGCTCTTCCGCTCTTATGACTCAACATGAAGTAACAAATTAAATTGGCTTTCTAGTTTAAACTAAATTCTCTTGCATTTTCATACCTCTCATGAAATGGATGGATTCCTGAGTTTTCATTTGAATCACTACTTTTGCTTATGTTGGAGGCATTATAAACTTAAGACATTACCTTTTTTTTTCCTTTTACTTTTATTTTTTTTAACCCCATGAGATGTTAGCTCATTTTTCTTATGTGTCTTTTTATCCTTTCTGTCCTTCCTTTCTCTGTCTTTTCTCACCTGACAATCGCATTTACTCCTTTATTATGTGCAGTACTGTCATTTGGTCTAAAGCTTTCATATCTTTCTGATGTAGCCTTTTTAGTTGTTAGTTTGTTGTTTGGTTTTTTTTTAATTATTCTTGCTGTTATCACATTTCTAGATAAAAGCCACTCTTACAAGCTTTTTTTTTTCCTTGATATTTAAACAGAACAGCTGTTCTGCTTGGATTGCTTTACAGCACTCAGTGTAAAAAAGAAAAATAAAAAATAAAAATCTATAACTTCTCTCTTTGAAAGTCTAGTTTGGCTTTAGTAACTTGCTATTACTTGATTTTTAAAACGTATATGAGCATCTTGCTCAACTTGTGATTTCAGTGGTGTTAGTCATCAGTTTGAATTCTCAGGACAGGCAAACAGGTGTATCTGGTAGGATGAGCAGGAGTGGAAAAGCTTGCTCCTAAATATAGCAGGGAAAACTTCAGTAATATCTGTGTGATGATCCATACAGCAGTTGACAAACATCTTCAGGCTCTTTATCCCAAGGTAAAAAACAACAAAACTCCCAAGTCAAACTCTGTCTCCAAAGCCTAATTAGCATGGGGTATGGTATTCTTTGTAGTTGCTGGTCACATTAACTGTATCGGTTTGTAGGCATCATGGCCAGCTCAGCAAGTCTCTGGCCAGAGTGAGATTATATAGTGCAGGTTCTTACGATAGCAGGTTTCCAGACTCAACCCCATGGGCCCCTTCTGCATGGATGGGCGTGGGTTGTCAGAGGTCTGTGCTCAACTCTGCTGCTGTCTCAGAAAAGTCTGAGACTTTTCACAGCAGCTATCTGCTTTGGGGAAAATAAAGAAGGTAAAGGAAGCAGAAAGAAGAGGATTTTGTCTTGGAAATGGATCACCTCTGTGTTCATGCATAAAGCTACTTGGGAAGGGGACAGAGAAAGGAGTGGAAGTCTTAAATTTTTTAATTTGTACTAGCAGCCCCTCTTTATAATAGGGAACTAATATTTTAGCAGTAGACTGTCTCGCAAAGTGTGGCTTCTGAAACCTCTGATAATGCATCCAAATTTGACCCTGACCTGGTCTTGAAGTGTGTTCAGTCTTAAGTCTGTTTATTGCGTGTGTGAGTTTAGTACTTCTTACATTCTTTAAATAGTTCATCTGTATCAAGTATGCTTCATCCCAGGGCTTAGCCATAATTGCTTGTCTGCAGTTGCTTCTTACTGGTGCTCAGTACAGGTACCAAAATGAAAGCAAGACGACTCTCTTGCAGGTGTGTTTGCTTATTTTAATGTTTTCTGTGCTTGATTCTAGGAAATTAGGAGGAGAGTGGGGAAATTCTTGGTGTGCAAGAGACGGGAAAAGTGGACACAGTGCAGGTATCTTAGAGAAGAATGGGATGAGATGTGTAAGTAATGGGTAGGAACCATAGCACAACTGCTGCATAGACAGTGGCGACTGTAAAGAATAAGCCTGCTGCTTCTGCTTTTACTGTAGTTGTATAAATATTAATTCTGTGCTAGACTAATCTAAAATTGTGGGGTCGGCTAATGCTACAGAGTGGAAGTAGTCACAGTCCATGATGTTTGCTCAAAAAAAACCAGACACCAAACCCAGGAAAAGTAGTGTGGTGTGAACAATATGCTAAAGTGGGTAGCTGCACACTAAGTGTTTGATTGCGGCCTTTCCTTACCTCTCAGTGATAACTTAGCAGCCTCAACAGTTTTCAAGAGTTTCTTTTTAAGTGTAAAAATGGCGATAGGAAGGTGCAAGCTGGGCATGGAAGGTGGATATTTGTTTCGAAGAAACATTGAATAAAGCTAAGGAATTGTAAAATCAACAAGTGGAAGAACAGAGTTCTCGACAAAGCAAAGTCAGACTGTTACACTTCTATTCGTGGATTATTAAGGCAAAAAAAAAATTAACAAAGTAACGCATCTGAAAGAAAGGGTTTGATTTATTTTATGTTCAGTGGTTTTTTTAAACCCCTGGCCTTTGTAGTATGGACAATGTCTTAGTGCTAAACAGTGAAATACCAATTTATGTTACAATAGAATAAAGAGGGAAGGAGACGCTGCTGTTGTCACTTGCAATGGTGCATTTAAGTCTGCCAACCTTGTAGATGCTTTTCAACAGAATCTTTCCTGCATGAAATAATTCTGTGACGTGTTTCATTTCTACCGATAGAGAAATCATTTATCTTTTTATATGGATGACATTTTTCTAGGACCTTTTTCTAACTAGTATATTTCCAGCTTCTAAATTTTGATATGCCATATAAGGTAATGAGCATATGAAAATAATTGCAAACATTTTGTTCTGTTCCTGGCATTATTTTTCTTTACCTTAGTATTTCCTTTTTTTTTTTTTTCAGCTTCATGTTGAACATGAGCCTTGTTATGATCAGTGAGAATGTAAAGCTGGCCCGTGAATATGCCTTACTGGGAAATTATGACTCTGCAATGGTCTACTACCAGGGAGTTCTTGACCAAATGAATAAGTACCTCTACTCTGTCAGAGATACGTATCTGCAACAGAAATGGCAACAGGTAAATTATATTTTCTGGACATTTTGAGGGAAAAGCGTTACGGTAGCAAAATTGTCTATCTTACTGTAAACAGAAGTCTACAAATTACTTCATTCTCTGTTACGAACTGTAGTGCTGTTATATATAGGCTTTTTGTTACTATATAGAGTTACTTAAGTCATCTTTATGACTTCTTGCTCTGACAATGACAAAACAGGAACACAGCCTTGGGAAGCCAGTGTCTGACTTGTCAGCTTCTTGCCAATGAGTGCCCCTACTATACTGAAGCTGTTTAGACTCGTATAGTTTTGAATAGTCC
The DNA here is from genome assembly GCA_024611175.1 of Megaceryle torquata. Lineage (NCBI taxonomy): Eukaryota > Metazoa > Chordata > Aves > Coraciiformes > Cerylidae > Megaceryle > Megaceryle torquata. The sequence continues at coordinate 52,950 of JANIJG010024255.1, read as the reverse complement.
TATATCCAAAGTATTATTTTATTTATTTTACAAAATATTTATCGTTAAATGCAAAATCTATTTATTTATTCTTGAAAGGTGCTGAGGAGGGTAGAAAAACCTGAATATCTGATGTGTGTTATTCTTGTCTATTTAAGTAGAATCAGTTAGCTTGTGAAACCTTGTGGAATCCATCCAGACATTACATGGGCTTGAACGGAGGACTGTTATAAACTTATTTGCTTAACCTACTCTTTTTTTAATTATTATTATTTGTTTTTAATCAGGTTTGGCAGGAGATAAGTGTGGAAGCTAAACATGTGAAAGATATAATGAAAACACTAGAAAGTTTTAAACTAGACAGTACTCCATTGAAGGCTTCACAACAAGAATTACCGGCTCATGATGCAGAAGTCTGGTCTTTGCCAGTACCTGCTGAACGTAGGTAAGAGGAAAGCTGAAGACTTAAATTAACATTTATCAGGGAAAAGTGTACTTTGACTTCAGCCTATTCCTGTGTAAATATTTGTCTAGAACTTAGATGTGTAACACACCAGCATCTTGCCAGCTTTTGTGGTAGAGGAGATGCCATTTTGAGACATCATACTTCAGGATGTTCTAGGGCTTCTGTCTTGTATAGGTTTGACTAATGTCAAGCTGCTTTTATTTTTTTTGCTTTTTTTTTTTTTTCTCCCGGCTTAAGATAAACTTTTGCTTCCATGGAAGCTGATATTCCTGAATTGATGATCTCATTAACTTTGAAATGATTCTGCATGTAGCCGATATGATAACGATGAAGACGTATTATCAGAGTAATAGTAAAATCTAGAAATATTCAAGCTCAGTTCCTTTTCTGTAGCAAGGTTCCCTGATCTTCTTCATGAACCGGTCAGTTAGGCTAACATAAGCTCCACGGGAGGGGCAAGAACAAGCCTCTGCAGGCAAGCCTGCTTATTTCAGAACTAGCTTTGAATTATGCCAGGATAGTGTCTGTGAAACCAAGGGCTTGTAGTGTGGTTTGACAATGTGGGTGCTGCTAAAAGGATAATCCTACCCTCCACAGTTGCCTCAGCTTTTTTCACTTTTGCCTTGCTTAGCTGGGTCAGGAAGCTAAACTGTCAGAAAAGATGATGTTTTGTGGGGCTAGGGTTTTTTGTTTATCTGCTAGTTTGTTTGGATTTTTTTTTTCCCCCCGTGAGATTAACTATCTGAATTGGTTAATTGGAGACTCTAACACATGACAGTGGTAGAATAAAGGAGGGAACAGGAGTACATGCAAAGCAGACATAGGATTGTGCATTTTGACTATTAGATCAGCATAGCTGTACTGCCAGACCATTATTTGAGCCTTTGAACTTAGAAGCTGTTTCTTGCAGATGGGTAACTTCAGTATTTATGGGTGCATTTTTTTTTCTTTTTTTAATAATTGATTTATTTTAAGCCTGCCTTCTGAAAGAAGTAGGTTTTGTGTGATCACAGAAAATGTGTTTATCTCAATAACTTTGGAACTCTGCTAGCCAATTTCATTCAAACTTTCTGTAAGAATAAAGTCTGGAAAGTAGAATTTTCCTAATGTTTTGAAGCTTTCCAGAGAAGAGATACACAGACTTGTATTTCAAGAGAAAGACTTGAGAGAACATTTCTATTCCATTTATCTTGTCAGCTGGTGAAGTATTGATTTGTGGCAATATGAAAAAGCCACAGGAATAACCAAGTTGTTTTGGAATAGCCCCAGTGAATTCCTATACTGAGATACCAGAAGTCACAAATTTAGTTGGAAATTAGATGTGTAATCACACTATTCCTTTATTTTGACCTTTGGGGTGGAGTTCAGAGGTGATTATGTGTTCATAAATAAAAGTAAAGGTTGGTAGATAGTCCATTTGGAGAGTCAGAAGATTTTTAACACTTACAATCTTACCATTAGCATATTCATATTGCCTAATATGCATTTCACCCTGAAGAGATATGTACAATTCTGACAAACTTGCTGCTGTGAATCAATTGACAACTTATATGAAGGTACTGAATCCTGTCATATCTTGAATGATTCGTCCAAACGCATTTTCTAATTCAAGTAAATTCTCTCCAACTCAGTCTTCTATTTTCTGTTATTTAGAAATATCCATGAACTTAAACTTGATTGAAGCTTATTAATGGTGGAATTTTAGGAAGGCCCATAGGAAAAATATACCTGTGAGAGTAGTGAATTTGTATGGGGAAGAAACTGAATTTTAAAAAGACATCCATAATACAAATCATGATACTGGTTTATTCATATGTGCTTCTAAAAGTAGTCTAGTTTCAAACAAATGAAGGTGTCACACTTTTTTTTTTTTTTTTGTCCCAAGAAGGGAAAATAAAAGGAAGTGAAATTAAAACTGTCTTCCCCAAGAAAATCTTTACGTTTCTTTGGGTACAAGAGTAAGGATTGTTGTGATAAGGAGAAAAATATATTGGGATGGGGTTTTTTGTTTATTTTTCTTCTAAGATCCATAATACTAGGATTAACTTTATTTATAAAATATACAAATCAAGGAGCTTGTTTTAAGCAAATAAACCCTGAGCTTGTGGCAAAGGGAGAATGGATTTTTAGTGACTATCCAAAAATGTCTGTCTTGTTTCTGGCATAGAGATTTTTATCTTGAGCAAAATGGCTTTTCAGTTTGTAACCACTTGATTTGGTTATGTAGTGCTCACCAGTGAATTTACACTGAGGCTTTTTGCATATGTTACAACTAATTAGACCTTCGCCAGGACCCAGAAAACGTCAGTCTGCTCAGTGCAGTGATTGTAGAGGTCACAATAATCGTATAAGTGCAGCTGTCAGAGGTTCTCACCGTCCATCCTCTCGAAATCCCAATGATAAAGGGAAGGCAGTCCGCAGCCGGGAAAAAAAGGATCAGCAAAATAAAGGAAAAGAGGAAAAGGTAAGCTTGCAAATGACTTTACGAAGAGAAAGTTGGTCTTGCTTTCTTAATATTGAGTGGATGTCAATTAGATGTCTATAAATTGTTTCTTCTGTTCAAGTCACTGTGCTGATTTGAATCTCACCTTGTAAGCTATTTACAAGGTTTTATGGACAATCTTGGCTACATATTAATTACAAAAAAAAAAAAAAGGAAAGAAAAAAAAGAAAAACAACAAAACATAAAACCAAACCCTCATCTGAAGGAAGTGATCTGGTAAATGCAGGCTCTTTACTGCAACTTGGAGAAAGTTGTTTAAAATTATACCACTGAATTACTGAAGCTGAGCCTGATAGAGCTCATTCAAATGGGATGTCTGTGTGGGTTCTTTAATCACTTTCGTATATTTTAGAGTGAGATTGACTTGCCTGTTCCAAAGCATTTCAAGATTTGCCTAATCTTAAAAGGAGACCTTTACTTTTTTTTTTTTTGATATCTGTTACATTAGTTCCAGACTCTCTTCAGTCTAAAACAAATAAAAATCTATCACATTTAATGAGAGAGAATGATCTATGATGTATTCTTATCAGTTAGAGTGCTTTAATTTTTACTTGTGCTGTGGTCTCCATATATTTAGCTGATGACCAGAAAAAGAGAGAATACTGAAGACACTCATTTAATAATTTTCCAGCGTCTGAATAAATCAAATACCCATGTAATTGTTTGTTAGCTTCAGCAACCTTATGTTGTGGCAAGGTGTCATGGCCTGTGGTATAGTGTAAACTACAAGGGTGGAATTGTTTACCTGGGTAAGCTGTTAGTTTTATTAGGAGCTAAATTACATTGTCTTTGATTTATAATCCTCTCTCACAAAAGATATACACACACAGAGACAGGATAGGTTTGTTTTCTTTTTTACAGTTGTTCTGTCATCACCAGTGCTTGCTGTTAAGTGTATAAAAACCCCAGGGTATGTCTAGTGCATTTTATTTCCTTTCAGTTGCATGGTCTTTGCTATTTCAGCCCTTTGAACTGTGTAGCTTCTTTGCTTCTGCTCTACTGCAGAGATACTTCTCTGCTGTTCTTGTCCATGCTTCTGTGTCAGTTAATTAGTGCTTTTTTTCACTTGAGAGATCTTCTTGTAGATCACCTATGCTCATCCTACATGTGGAAGTCCCCCTTATTTTTGTGTGTGTCTTACATATATGGCATATTTATGACACTCTAGCTCAGTGTGACACTTTCTGATCCAGTCTCGCACATAATTCCCCCTACCCATGTACTGTCTCAGATAGTTTTTGATTTCTCTGGGAGAAGAGGTGAACACTGTTCCACTGGATAGGTGTATGCAGTTTTTATTACCTGCTAAAGCAAAGAAGCTGCATCAGTACAGTATACTGGCTTTGGGGAGAAGAAAGTGGGACCAGGGCAGTACAGAAGTTTGAGTGAACCACATAGATCCTGCAAGGTAGCAGTAATGTGGATGCTTCATAATTTTCATGCTGGTTTATGTTTCTGCCTTCTAGAAAAATGATGCTGTTGTGGACTTGTTATAAAAAACCATTAATAACATAACCCTTGTTATGTATTTACACTATTATATCCTTTATACGTAGAACAAATCCATATCTGAGTTTTCAGAGTCCGAACCAAAGAAATTTGATAGTACTGGATATGATAAGGATTTAGTAGAAGCTTTGGAAAGAGATATAATTTCTCAGAATCCCAACATTCGATGGTAAGTGTGAATACTGCTGTCAGTCTTTCTGAGTTGTTTCTTTTTTCCTCATATAGTATGACAAGAATTGACATATTTTAGGATATGCTTGCATATAAAAAGTACCTACAGGTTTTCTTTACTCATTAAATAGGCAGCTAAACTTCTTGTGCGGCTGAATATTTTTAGAACTTTTTTTCCACCCATAGCATAGTTTGGGTTGGAAGTGGCCTTTAAAGGTTGTCTAGTCCAACCCCCTGCCTTGGGAAGGGACATCTTTCCCTAGATCAGGTTGCTCAAAGCCCTGTCCAACCTGACTGTACAGAGCTTCCCAAACTTTTCTAAGAGTCAATTTTTGACATACTCTTTTGCAATGTTTAAGATTCTAATGTCTGCTAGTGTCTCTGCATTTAAAAACCTGATTTATTACCTAGGGACCATATCAAGATAGAAAACCAATTAAAGAAGTTATGTCAATATAGGAACACTTTGAAATCTTGCTGGACATGATGTCACTGCCAGTACCTTTCATAAATGTGTTAAATATTAAACCTTACAAAGGTTGTTTTGTGTTACAAATGTTTCCAAGCTTAGGTGGTTTTGTGAGGATTAAATGAGCAAAAATCTGGCAAATAAAGCAGGCTTTAAAAAAAAACCTGAACGATCTCACAAACAACCTTGTGTGCATGAAACCATCATGTATTTCAGTTTCATATGTAAATATATGTTTCAGTTTTTGTATTTAATCTTAAATTACACTTTCAGATTTGAAACTAATTCTTCATATAGATATGTTTTGAAACTAAGATACTGCTTGGGCACATGCAGAAAACTGGGCACCTTCCTGAGTTACCCTCAAGAAAATAAGACCAGCCCATAAGTTATCTAAGAACTAATATATTTGTAACCCTGACAAAGAATTCTAAAAATTCTTTTTCATTCAGCTCCATTTACCAGTCTTCAGTAAATTTTTCCCATAACAATGAAAGATTGTATTCAAGGGACAGCCGACCTCTCACAAAAGACACAAAAAGAGTCACCTGTAACTAGGATAAGTTAACCAACTTGCCTTATTCTGCTTATTCTTTCTGTGAATAAGAGTAACAATGCTCTAGTGAAATAGTTAATGTGTCTCTCATTGTTTTTGCATCCAGCTGGAATCTACTCGCCATATGTCAGCTGCAGTTGTTGCAGGCTTTTGCCACTAGAACCTAAATAAATCCAATTTATTTTGTTGCGTTATGGAAGCACCATTACATAACAATAAGTTAAATTGCTTATTGTTTTGAGCTGTGGACTGATTCTTTTGCAGCCTGTCTCAATCTGTCAAACAACTTTCTCTTTCTTGACAGGGATGACATTGCTGACTTAGTAGAAGCCAAAAAGCTGCTTAAGGAAGCTGTAGTATTACCGATGTGGATGCCGGAGTTTTTTAAGGGAATTAGAAGACCATGGAAGGTATGAAAAAATCTAATACTGTGATCATAATTAGGATTCTGAGATCAGATCTTGGCAGAACTAGTAATTGGGTGTCTTACAGCTTATATATATATATATATATATTCTTTACACGTTTTAGTAACAAAATTTATGTTAAATAGTTCTAACACTATTTCAAGTAAGAAATAGTAATTAAATACTTATCTTTGAATAACTTTTCAATGGAACTTTACATCTGGTATTTTAATATTATGCTATTAAGCAAACTCTGAAATTGTCTGTGGTTTGATTCTTGGTTCTTTTTCATTTTATTAGGGTGTGCTGATGGTTGGCCCTCCTGGTACTGGAAAGACCCTCTTGGCAAAAGCTGTAGCCACTGAATGCAAGACTACTTTTTTCAATGTTTCTTCTTCCACACTTACCTCAAAATACAGAGGAGAATCTGAGAAACTTGTTCGTCTACTGTTTGAAATGGTGATTGAGGTTTCTGAACATAAATAGTAAGATAATGAAGTAGAACTACTTCTGGAATAGTGAAACCTTGCCAGGGTTTAGAACTCATAGCATACATAAACTACTCTCCAAACTTCAAAACACTTTTGGACCTTCTGATTTGGCCATGTTTATTCAAGATCCAGTTATTCATAAACAGCTTTATAAATACTGAAATATGAAGTCATCTTTATTTTCTGGGTTAACTTGTTACATTAGAGGTAGCTCACCATAAGCTGATAAGTGCTGTAGAACAGATTTGAATGTAAAACCAGAGAGGGACTCTAATTGCTTTCTGGGTGAGGACCCTACTTTGTTTAGTTGTTGTGGGTGGGTTTTTTTAGTTTGTGCTTAAAATACATGGACTTCCAAACTTCAGTTGGCATCAGAACACATAATACTTGAATTTGGCTCAGAATATAGTCTTTCTTCATGTGTTATCAGGTTTGCATGCAATGTTTCCTGGAGTGCCCAGTACTGAAGGGGGCAGCAGAGTTGCAGTTAGAGTAGTCAGAAAATAAAAGATCTTTTACCATATAGTTTGATCATAATAGCTGAGCATGTATCATGCCTATCAATCAAAAATGCATAAACACAGTGGACAGCATCTCAGCTGCTGTAGGATGATAGCTTTTTTTTTTACAAATCCTTGTTATTGACCTCTCTTGTTTTCAGAAAGGTTAAGAGTTATTTTGCAGTTGATCTGTCTCTTGGACAGGTTCCATGTCATGGTGCCCTAGCTTAATGTTCATTCTAGTTTTAACTGAGTTCTTACTGAAGTATTCTGTGATGGTTCTGTGACGTAAAAACTGCCTTTAGTTTATGAAATGTTTGTTTATAGCCGTAACAATTATAGGGCAAAAACTTCTGCTGAAATGTTACTAATGAATGCACAGCTGCTCTATAGATGTACGCAATGGTCAAAGAGAGGAAGGGTCAGGTGGTGTTTGAGCTGATTCACTGGGTTAAATACATCATTGCTTGGCTCTGAATATCACTCTATTTTTTTAAATGCAAGTAGACTCCCATTTCGGTTTCTGATTTTTTTATTTTTTTTTTGCTTTCTTTAGGCTCGATTTTATGCCCCAACAACTATATTTATTGATGAGATAGACTCAATCTGTAGTCGCAGGGGTACTTCAGAAGAGCACGAAGCGAGCCGACGTGTGAAGGCAGAACTGCTAGTTCAAATGGATGGTAAATAACCTGATCACTGTGAAGTGCTGGGGTGGAGGAAACTTGAGGGAAGAAAAAAGAAAAATCAAAATTTTCTTCTTCAGAAACAGTTTGTTTGCAAGCCTTACATAAAATTGGCATAAAAAGATATGAGTGCAATATTCCAACTCTCAGTACAGAAGGAAAAAATATACCAGTTATTTAATAATAGTTTAGCATTTGGGCAATGACCTTATATTACTGACCCAGAATAATGAAGACTCAGTAGAAAATAAGATTTCATAACTGCAGAATTAAAACAAGTATTAATTGCTTCTCTCAGTCTTTACCTAGCATATCATTCCCTCCTCTAAAACCAAGTGAAAAGTGGTTCAAAAGAACTGTCAGCTGCTCCAGTTTAAACTTTAAAGGGACAATGACTACTCTTAACTTTGAGATCTATTTTTTTCTTCTAAAGATATAAATAAAAAATGAAAGCAGTTCTATAAAGAAGTGGTTGGATAAGTTTTTCAATTGAAGACACTGAGTTCATTACAGCTATTTGGTTGGTATTTCACAAATTCATGAAGTTTAAAAGTATATAACTGTGTAAAGTTGCTAGAGAGGCATCCTTTTTATACTCTGGTGAGCAGGGAGAAGGAAAGGAACAACTGAAAAGTGCTAATCTATGGACTTATCTGTGACAGAATTCCCAGAGTCAGAAGACTTGTATATTTATTTCAGGTTCTCTGATGTTGATACCCTTTTGTGTTTGACTTTAAATAGCAGCAGAGCTGTAATACTGTTCTCATAACTCAAGTATGCACCTAAGCTAATTTTATTAGTAGCAACTATGTGAAGTCCTTTTACTTGAGCATTCATAAATGGTGTTTCATATGCAAATGTTCAAGCAGACTAGGTACAATGGCTATTCCACAGCCCAATTCTGTGATTATAAGGAAAACCAGTAAATGCAGAGTAGCAAGTTTAATGAAATGAACTTCATACAGCAGCAGTTTCACAGTACTTTAGATACTGAGATGTTCTCTCTGCCTCTGCGAAGTTGCGATTCGGTCCACCAGATTTAAACAGTCACTTCAGCAGTTTGTAAGAATCCACCTGTGCAAGTGAAACATTTGGCCTGAATTCAGAAGTGAAGAATCTTTGTAGGGGAGTAATGCTGCTTTTGTGTGTCTGTGTAGTGAATATTGTTGAGAAGGTGGGAAGTGTCTGGTTTTTAGTATGGTGATGATGATTTTGCATTTACATCAGAGGGGTGGTTATTTTTTCCTCACATGCTGTTAGAGGACATTGATGTGAAAATTCAGACACCGTAACAGCAGAAATACAAACAACTTTTGTAAAACCATTCCAGTTGTAATAGGGAGGAACTTCCTATGTGGCCTATGCCTCTGCTCCTAATTAGTTGAACTGAGTCTCCATTGCTTGCAGACTGTCATAGAGATGGAAAACTGACCTCTGTTCTTGGGTTCACTCAAGTGCAACAGAGTAGTTGCTTTAATATTTTACAGTAGTCGATATTGTTCTTTGTATACATGGAATTTCCAAAACATGTACATTTTACTTTTCTCTAATGCAGGTGTTGGAGGGGCTACTGAAAATGATGATCCTTCCAAGATGGTCATGGTACTTGCTGCTACTAATTTTCCTTGGGATATTGATGAAGCCCTAAGACGGAGACTAGAAAAGAGAATTTACATTCCTTTACCATCAGGTATGAAGACTGGGAGAGAGGAGTGATTGAAAAGACTAAAATCTAAAATTTACCAATATTCCTTTAAAGACTAAAATCTAAAATTTACCAATATTCCTTTAGTTCTGATTATGTATGCAAATTCATTTGTGAATTCAGGATGAGGTTAAATCTAAACACTGAACATATATCTTTGTAGCAAGTACAGAGTCTTTTTTCTCATTCTTCCTTCTTTTCCTTCTTCAATTCATTATTCATCTTCAGAAAGCAAATTGTATAAACTCAATTTTCTGTTCTTTGATTAGCAAAAGGTAGAGAGGAACTCCTAAGAATAAATCTACGAGAGCTGGAACTGGCTGATGATGTTGACCTTGCGAATATAGCTGAGAAAATGGAGGGATATTCAGGTGCAGACATTACCAACGTATGCAGGTATGTTAACGTTGCATCATTTGTGTTAATACTGCTACAAACTCTTGAGAAAACTATTTGTAAAGTATTTTACATGATTAAAGTTGTTGGATAAAAACAGGCTAACTTGTCTTATGTACTGCTAAAAGGTGAAATAATGCATTAAGTTTTACCTAGATTTCCATTTGATATTTTCATATAATAATGGTGAAGAGCAGTTGCCAAATAGTAATCTAAACAAGGTATGATTTAGATAAAATCCTGTGTTCTTTCACGTACACCGAATTCCTTGCATGAAGAGTATCCATGGGATGGCAGACAAAATCACAGAATGGTAGGAGTTGGAAGGGACCTCTGGAAATCCTTTAGTCCAACTCCCCTGACAAAGCAGGATCACCTAGGGCAGGCCACACAGGAACACCTCCAGCTGGGTTTTCAAAGTCTCTAGAGGAGGAGGCTCCACAGTCCCTCTGGGCAGCCTGATCCAGTGCTGTGTCACACTCACAGTAAAGCTTTTCCTAATGTTTAGATAAAACTTCCTGTGTTCCGGTTTGTGTCCATTGCCCCTTGTCCTATCACTGGGCACTGCTAAAAAGAGACTGGCCCCAAAACTTAGAGGGTTTTGGCCATTTTGCTGAGGTTGTACTACTTCAGCAGAACGTGCATGAGTAAAGATGCGATGGTGGCAGAGGCCAGAATAACTACGGTATAAAAGTGGAGTATTCTTCCTTCGTGACACAGAAAAGGTGATACTGGACTGCGCGACAGTGCAAGAGCTGTGTACTCGGCATACTTGGCACGTTGGCTTTAGGGATGAGGCTGACTGAAGCTTTCTTCTACCTCCTCCATCTCCCCTTTCCCATGATACAGTTTGCATACAGTTATTTGTAGGCCTATTCTATAACCCAGATTCCTGAAATAATAACTAAAAACACCTTCTAACCCTTCCCTCAGTCTTTTCTTTCAAAAATTGGGGAAGAAAAGGACTTACCTTTTAAGAGACTAATATCAATCATCTGGTTTACATCCAGAGATTTGCACTGCAACAGTTGTAGTGGTGACAAATTATGGAATCAGCAGTAAGGGACAGAGAAATGAAACTTCTCAAGATGCTGCTGTCATCTAACAAGCACCTAGTTACACTAATAAGCGTAACTATGCTCTCAGGCTTTGGAGGTAGCACTGAAGCGTGGCAACAAGACAACTTGAGCTCCCAGTAGTGCCGACGCAACTGTTGTGGGGCTGTGCTTTGAACAGGATAAGAGAACTGTTCTGGATTAAAAACACCTCCTCATTACTTTCCTCAAACACAGATCCATTTCTTGCCTTGATTCCTAATACAGCTCTGCAAAGGCTTGTCAGCACAGCGGAGAGGACAGCGCACTGTGCTGCAGGGGTGAACATGAGTAGCCTGTATGCAAAACTGCCACCAAAGAGTGTATCAGCAGGGTCACCTCAGGCTGAACTAAGAGTTTGGAGCCTCAGAACTATTTCCTGAGCAAACCTTACAGTGTCTGGGAAAAGAATGGTATGTTAGTTGCTCCAAATCAGTGTTGTGCAGATTTGTTTCATTTGTAGGATTGTGAGGTGAATTTGTCATGTTCTTTTGCTCAGTCTTGGTGTTGGTTGTGCTTTGACAGCAGTTTGTGCTGCTAAGTTCATGTTATATGAAAGATTTTATTTGGCCAGCTGCTTTGTGCATTTTAGCTGCAGTTTGTCTCCAGTCTGTTCAGCGTTTGTTATTGGTAATTAATTTTATACTGGATACCATTACACTTGTTTAAAAGTCAGAATACTTGCAATGTCTTTCCAGTGAATTTCATATATAAATACATATATACATACACTGTGTATTGCTGGATATTTTTAAATGAAAATCCATTTGTACAAATACTATTCAAAAAAAATCATAACAAAATCAAGCAAGTAAACAAACAAAACAAACAAAAAAACCCCAAACAAACAAACAAAAAAACACCAAAAAAAAAAAAAAAAAAAAAAAAACAAAAAAACAAAAAACAACCCACCCAAAAAACCCAACCAGACAAAAAAAAACCACAAAGACACACATGAGTCTTTCATTTGTGGCAGTAACCAGAAATCCAGACAAACTGAGGTTTGGATGTGCATGATATGAAATTAGTAAAGATGTACTCATATTAGCCTGTGCTAAGCTAACCCTTTGTTAATGGTGTCAGGAAAAGCAAATCTTAGACACGATTGTTTAGTTTACATCGAGACAGAAAACATATGGCTGATTTAAAAGTGCTTTTCTATGGTTCAGGCTTACAGTATATAAGTATAGTAAAGTTGTAGACTGTAACAGTCCTCACTAATGACACAAGCAAAACTTAAGAAAAAGTGAACAATGAACTCAGTTTGCTCAAATTATTCCCCTATCATAAAGAATTTGAGGTGAAATCCAAAGTTTGCTGAGCCAGAGTGAGAACCAGTCAGAGACAACAGTACAGTTCCTAACAGTCAGCATATAGCCATGGAAAATGAAGGTGAAACTTTATTTTAAAAAGACATTCAGGAAATATAAAATGCATCTAAATTCCATATTAGATGGGAGCATGAAGTGATTTGAATTGTTATTTTGAGTGGACTGTGAAGGTGGGAAGGCCTTTGGGAAAGAACTGACCCCTGCTGTGTGTTTCAGTGAGTGGTTTCTTATTTTCTGGATACAGCTTTGGTGCTTCTCCAGGCACTGAGAGTGCCTGAAAAAGCCCTGAGAGCTTATGTTGGAATAACTGTTAGTAAAATGCCTTTACAGCAGAAGGTGTCAGCAGCTGCAGTTGAATTTTATGGGTGTGTTTGGCTATGTTGGTGGGGTTTTCATTTGTTTGGCTTGGTTTTGTTGTTTTTTGTAAACTACTGTCTGGAGGGAAATGAGATGCGTGGGATGCTCCCCTGGCCCACTGCATAACACTGGCTCTTAGTCCACAACTGATGGTTCACCAGCTCAGCATGGTGATATTTGACTGAGTTCAACAAGGCAGCTTGTTTGGGCTGTTCTGAAATCCTAGCTGTGGTATTATGCATACTAACGATGATTTAGTAAATTCATGAAGTTTGTCAGTTACGGTTTCCTTTAGGGGGAGGGGGTGGAACTGAAACAGAACATCCTGAAACCATCTTTCAAATTTTTCCTAGCAGACAATGTGTAAGCTTTTCTTTCTTTTGGATTCTCACCTGCTAATGTGACATGATACACTGTTGTCATATCACAAGGATTATTATCCTTCTATCTTTTCTAGTGCTAAACAAAATAAGTAGCATTTTCTTCTTCTTGAAAGCTATATAATAATGAATTAGCAGGAACTTCAGTCTTTCAGTCTTATACATTTGTCACCTGACCAGTTCATCACCCGCTGCTACCGATATTACTGTTGGAGATCCAAGTGCAGTCAAACTTAATGCAGCAAGAAAATGGCACACTTGTAAAGACACTTTATGCTTATTGTGGCCAGTTTGAGGAGCTACAGGGTGAACAGATGTTGTAATTTAACATTTAGCTGTGAATATATAGGTTGGAGGTAGATACTGTTGACCCCTGTGACTTTGAAGTGGGATTCCTAATTGGACCAGGAAACATTCAAAACATTCTATCCACTTCTATACATGGGAGGTCTGTAACTATTACTTTGCATCGTTCCTGTTTAAAAATACTATAAATAGCGGCTACATCTCAGGCATGCAGTGGCAGTAGATAAATGAGTTTGTCTTCGTCTCTTTTGCTCAGCCTGTTAATAGTAGCCATTCAAAGATCCAGTTGAGGACAAATACATGTTTGAAAAGTATGGATAGCGTGGTATCACAGGTTGTACAAGCACTTGGAGATCTTCCCATAAACATTTACAGTTCTTTATCGCATCTTTTTGAATGCAGTTGCTTAACTGAAGTGCTCTGTCGAGACTGTCAAACAGCTGAATTCACTGTCCTGTACTGAGTAACTTTTTTTATTTTATCTTTATCCTTAATAGAGATGCGTCGTTGATGGCTATGAGAAGGCGTATTGAAGGCTTGACACCAGAAGAAATAAGAAATCTTTCCCGAGATGAAATGCACATGCCAACAACTATGGAAGACTTTGAAATAGCTTTGAAAAAAGTTTCTAAATCTGTATCTGCTGCGGACATTGAGAAATATGAGAAATGGATAGTTGAATTTGGATCATGCTGAGTTGTCTGATCTTGAAGAAGCCACCTTATGTCTTAAAACAGCTTTAGAAGTAATAAGTAGTTTGTCAGTGCACTGCGTGCTCTTTTTAACTTTTGTAATTTAAGAGCAACAGATGTCTAAATAAATCTTTTTTTAAAATGCAAATTCTGTATAGCTCCCTTTGAACTAGCTCAAAAGTTACCCATTTTTCTCAAATGCAAAAGATACTGATGGATGGGATCTGCTTTGATCTTCCAAGATCTTAAAATTACTTAAATTTAGTACTAGAACTCTTGCATCAAAGAGTTTACTCTTGAGAAATAGCTATTACACACAAAAACCCCACCAAACAACAAACTAGCCCTGCTTAAGACTAAGAAACACCGAGAACTAGAAAATGGGATGAACAAGATGCAGTTCTATAGGTCTGCCAGCTGATCTTAGAGAATTCTACCCTTAAACTGTTTCTAAGGTATTAAGACCCTGTGCAAAGGCTGAGATTTAAAACAGCAACCCTCA
>JANIJG010024255.1:0-38350 GCA_024611175.1 Megaceryle torquata | reverse complement strand
AGGGGTAGGGTGAGCACTGGTTTATTAAGGAATATTAAAACAGATCCAACCAGTGTAAACTAATTCTGTGCAGCCAGCAGTGATCAGTCACATCTATAAAGTCTTAATTCCCTTTTTGCATTACTTGACAAGTGGAATGTAGAAGCAGTTCCCTGAGAGTGGTTCTACAGTGGCCATTTAGGTCGTCGTTTTAGATTTTTCTCAACAGGGGTCATTGTAACTAAAACGTCTATCTGTCCATCTCCTCTTATTTTGGAAACACTTCTGCTAGCCCAGTTCAGAGCAGACAGCTGTAGTTCTGCTTACAGCTAAACTTTGTGCTTTTTCCTGAATCAGATACATCTAGACTTGTTTTAGCTGTATGAAACTGGCTGTGCAATTCCTGCTCATGTCTGTTCTTCAGATGCTGTGAGGCAGAGGGGGGACACAAATGATAATGAACAGTTGCAGTTAGAGTAGAAGGCAAATGCATCCGAAGTACACAGTCATCTAAGTGCCGTTATCATGAACATCCTGTTTATGTAATAAAAATACACCACTCTGTCATGAGTGACACCTGGGCACACTGCAAAGGGACTTTCAACAGTCCTGGTGACGAGACACTCCAGCAAGACACAGAAGTGCAGACAGTGCTGAGACATCCCAGATCCCTGGGTGGATGGGGCATGATGAACCCAGAAATGAAGGGAAGTTGTTTAACTGAGTATACAGGTGTGTGCTTTTAAAGACCTCTCTCCAAAATGGAAAAGAACTGTACCTCTTCCCTTTCAAAAGGACAGCCATGTGTGCCAGGATTGGGATAAAGATTGCAGTTATTTTGAAGAAGTGGGTTCTCTTAATGCTTATTTTCCTACTTCAGGATGAGTGTACGGCTGTTGGCTGTGTCACAGGAGGAGATTTCTTCTCATAAATCAGTTCATTGCATTGAAAGGATGATCCTGGAAACTACAGACCTATCAGCCTTATCTCGGTGCCAGGGAAGGTTATGGAGCAGGTCACCTTGAGTGCCATCAGATGGCACATACAAGACAACCAGGTGATCAGGCCTAGTCAGTATGAGTTTATGAAAGGCAAGTGCTGCCTGACTAACCTAATCTACAAGAAGGTGACCTGCCTAGTGGATGAGGGAAGAGCTGTGGATGTTGTCTGCCTGGACTTTAGTAAGGCCTTTGACATTGTCTCCCACAGCATTCTCCTTCACAAGCTTATGGTGCAAGGCTTGGATAAATGCAGTCTGCACTGGATAAAAAACTGGATGGATGCCCAGGACAGAAGAGTGGTAGTGAATAGAGTAAATCTGGCTGGCATCTGGTCTGTTCTCCTTAATATCTTTATTAATGATCTGGATGAGTGTACCCTCAATAAATTTGCAGATAACACCAAGCTAGGTGGGTGTGTCAATCTGCTAGAGGGTAGGGAAGCTTTACAGTGGGACCTAGACAGGTTGGATCAGTGGACCAAGGTTAATTGCATGGGGTTCAACAAGACCATGTGCCATGTCCTGCACTTGGGTCATAACAACCCCTCGGCAAGCTACAGACTTGGGGATGTGTGTTTGGAAAGCTGCAAGCTGGAAAAGGACCTGGGGTTATTGATCGGTAGGTGGCTAAATACAAGTAAGCAGTGCGTGCAGGTGGCCAAGAAGGTCAATGGCATCCTAGCTTGTATTAGAAACACTGTGGCCAGCAGGAAAAGGGAGGTGATCATGCCCCTCCACTTGGCACTGGTGAGGCCACACCTTGAATATTACATTCAGTTCTGGGCCCGGACATAGAAGCATGTCCAGAAAAGGGCAGCAAGGCTTGTGAAGGGCCTAGACTAAAGGTCCTGTGAGGAGCAGCTGAGGGAGCTGGGGTTGTTTAGTCTGGAGAAGGCTGAGGGGAAACCTTACTGCTCTCTACAACTACCTGAAAGGAGGTTGGAGTGAGCAGGGGGACAGCCTCTTCTCCCTGCTGACGTGTGACAGGACCAGAGGGAATGGATGCAAGCTGCACCAGGAGGAGTTAGGCTGGATATTAGGAAACATGTCTTCACCAAAAGGATTATCAAGCATTGGAAGGGTCTGCTCAGGGCAGTGGTGGAGTTGCCATCCCTGGAGGCATTTAAATGGTGTGTGGACCTGGTGCTCAGGGACATGGTTTAGTGGTGAACTTGCAGTGTTGAGTCAAAGGTTAGACTAGTTGATTTGAAGGTCTCTTCCAACCACAGACATTCTGTGATTCTGTTTTGGAATGCAGAATGTGATGATACCAACACCCTCTGGTGGAGTTCCTGTATGAAGAGAAAGGCCAGCATTGCTTAACTGTGTGTCAAAAAAGGCAGAGACATTCTGAGGGCAAGACAGAAGAAGAAAGGCTGGAGTGAGAGCCACAGTTCATGAGATAAGAGATGTTGCCTTTCCTAAAAACCTACTGCCAACCTACAGAGGCTTTTCTGTAGGTCTGTGGGGTTTTTTTGTGTGTGTTTTAGTTCCCCAAGTGTTAGAAATGTTTCTTCTACTACTGCATTGCTGTTAGTTTAGTGAGACAACTCAAGTTGTTCCTGTCACAGACCAGCTGTAAGGAGAAGTATCTGAATTAAGTTAGAGATCTCATTAAACTGATGGTCATCCTTCCTTGAGGGGGAAGGTGTGATGGTGGGGCAAATCCCAGTGTTTCTCCCTCCCTATAACTGAAGCTGAACATGGATACTTCTGATTATTCAACTGATAACTGTGCTCAGTCTAATGCCAGGTAGTTAAGGTTCTTTCTTCCCCCCAGTCATTCTACTGCCAAACAAGTTTTGTAAATAAGAACAACAGAGAGCTAAAAACCAGAGTACCCTGTATCCAACACATCTGACAAACTGCTGCTTTATGTAACTAAATACAGATGCACACATGAACAGTCTGATAAACAATTTAAATGTTTATTTGAAAAATGTTACCAGTACAAATTGGAATGGGCAGACTGGGCCTACTTAGCAATAGTAAACCAGTACTTTCATAGAATTTTGAGACTTTACATAGTACTGTTGTCACAGATACAAAAAGCACATTGTTCACAAGTGCTAACATTTTTTATGAGTGGAAGGGGCCATAAAAGTGTAAAGTGCTTGAAATATAAATCTGCCTTTCTAATTTTTGGTTTGCATATATAAAATGTCGAATTACTTGAGCAACACAAATGTTTGTTAGTGATACTTTCCTTGCAAGGCACACTCAACCCTAAGAGACCTGAAACCAGCAGCTTTGTTTAGGCTTGCAGGCACAGCTGCTGTTTGAAATACTCCTTCATCCTTTTCTGAAGAATGCTATCTGGAGACTTCAGAACACCCTGAATTTCATCATCTTGCTCTTCAGGAGAGCTGGCCTGGTTTATCTCTGAGTGTGAAGGCAGCCAGCATCCCGTCTGAGGTGTGGAAAAGTGACTTCACAGAAGTTAAACCCAATAGTAGTCCTCAGGGTGGAAAGCTGTTTTATTTTGAAGCTTCTGAAAAGGCTGTGTGTTTACAGAGAGGCACAGGGAAGTCAGCTTTGGGCCTTGGTCTGAGCGTCCCTTTACCAATTAATCAACTGACTTACTTTTTCTTAGTAGGAAACAAACAAGGTATTAAGATCAAGTGCCAAATTTCAGGTCAAATAAAATTTTTTTTAAAAAAACAGTAACTGCAAAGTAAACACAGTATTAAGTACATGTTTTCTCATCTAAATTATTTTTCCTCTCTGGATGATCTGAAGGCAAGCTGATGGTAATCACAGGTACAAAGCTGACTTGATCCAGGAGAAGGTTGCCTCTGAAAGGTAAGATTACCTGGCATTAGAAGACAAGATACAAAACAATTCCTTGTTCTAAAAAATCAGATCTATTCAAGTCCCCAAGCTTAGTTTAAATCAATGCATCAAGTATTACCATCATACTATGAGGTGAATTTATGAAGCTATAATGAAATCTTGATGTAAACTGTTTCCAAAATGTGCTGCTTGTGGTTTCAGAGGGTTCCCTTCACCCAGTTTCTATATGTGAAATACCAGCAGCATAGGCTCTATATGCTCGATGTCATAGCAGCCTAAATCCATCCGCTGCCAGGAGCTACTTTGTAAGACTGTTGCACCTGACTCTCCAAGACTAGCCAAAGCCTCTTGTTTTATCAGTGTACTGCAGAATGGCATTAATGACTTGGGATGAGGTCGTGACTCTCATCTGCTCTAGTTTTGTCCTGCTGTCAGGACAGGGGGGGCTGGACTCGATGATCTTTGGAGGTCCCTTCCAACCCCTAATATTCTGCGGTTCTGTGATTTGCAAGTGGGTCATTCACCAAAATAAGTCCTTCTGCTTGTTCTTACTGGATTACCACATTTTTCACAGGAACACCCCATGACTGTGTGGTTTGGGTTTTTATTGTTGTTTTTATAAAGGGGAGGGAGGACAATCTCTGACAAGCCATGCACAAGCCCCATGTTCTCCAACTGGAAGAGAAATTACTGCAGACTGGTTCCTTTCCTCTGTACTCACCCCTGCCATGGCCAGGCCGCCAGAAACTTTGCTGAACAGTTCATGGGGATTAGAATTTTTTTCTCCCAGTTCTACTTAGTTCAAAGTTTCACCCATGGCAGTGTTAAGCTACTTACTGCTGGGGGTGTTACACAGCGTTTCTACACTTTTCCTGCTCTAGTTACAAGAAGTACTCCAATCTGACAGCACACTTTGTGAAACATCAGGGGGAAACATGGGCTCTTGTTACTGCAGTTTCCAACCTTCCCCATCTTCCAACCCTCCATTTTCCTAGCTCTGCAGAAGCACTAAGGTCACTCGTATCCCTGGGTGGATAAATAAATTAACTGTACTCAGTGCCATTCAGAAGACATCAGCTTTGATTGTTGTGGGTAGCATGCTACCCTGTCAGTCACTTCTCCTGAAAGAATGTATGGTTCCAAGGGTTTGTCTTCCAGAACTGACTTGGGCCACTTTGAAACATACATGCTTGCCCAGTCCAGCATTAAATCTATACTGACTTCTTAGCTGCAGTTAATTAATTCATCTTTCCACTCCTCATTTTGAGAGTTTGCTGGTGACACACTGAGTAAATAAAGCCATCTGCAGTCAATCAACTTCTTTTATGACCTTTTGCCACCAACACTAGCACCACTTGCTGTGGCTTGTAAGCTGCCTATACAGGTAACTCCTGCTTGGAGAATTCCTGTACAAATTTGCAAAGCTAAATCTGAGGCCTTTCATAATTAATATACTAACTCCAACACAATAGGAATATGAAAAGATTTAGAGTTGCTGGAATTGTTTAGCTTCTACCTTCCCTTCTAGGAGCTATGTTAACAGCATCTTACAATGTAGTCCCAAGAAGACTTGATACAAATTTGGCAGTACAACAGGCAAGCTAAAGACATTTACAATGAAAGACTTTCCCCTGTTCCTCTGAAATACCTATCTGTCAACAGGTCACATGGAATCGAAAGTTACCAGCAGCCTTTCCACTGAATTGTTGCTACCATCTTCCTACTGATATGGGGCTGCTTCTTTAAAAATTTTTTAGGTGACATTTTGCCTTCATCAGAGAGAAAAAAACCAGCAAAAATTACTTACTTGTTTTCACAGGAAGGGAAAATCACTTTTAAGATTTTGAGAATAAGAGCTGCTCCAACAACACCAACCACAATGACTTCCATCAAACTAAAGAAGATAGGGAAAGATCGAATCCAGAATCTGCACAACCCTTTTCTCAAGTCTTCCACCCACTGGCACATCACCTACAACCAAACAGGTAAAAAGAGTCTGCAAAACATAGCCAGCACAATTTTTGTAGCTGCTGGTGAATCCCATTACATGGTAATATTGTTATTTACATTTATGTATGCTTAAACATATACAAAATCTGGAGGGAATTAACTATTGACTCAGACCTTTTTCTACTACAAAATCTGGAATATGTGAAGGTTTAGTTCTCTGCTCATCCTATCAGAGTTCCCTGAAAGGAGAGGCCACTTTGGAAAATACAGGATCCTTGAACATAGCAGATGAAGCGTGAGCTATTTGGCCTCGGTGTAGAGAAGCTATGATACCATGGCAGTGTGTACAGCAGGGAAAGGGCTACTCACAGCCCAGGAGAGAGCAGCACCTTCTCTAGCCTGGCTGTAACTTTCCACCTGCTGTTTAGCCCTCCTGTCTAAGCTGTAGGTTATGAAGTGTTTCTTTCAGCCACAGAGAGGGGCATAAGGCCCATCCTTCCCTAATCTGGAACTGAATTTCCTCAAACTGTTACTGTGTTTCTTACAGTGAGTGAGACCAAAGGCCCATCACCCACAGGGGTAAGCACTCAAGTGGAGTCATAAAAAACTGATGTAATTTAAAGCTAAACAATATTTGCAATTGTTATAAATGCTTAGCTTGT
This sequence comes from Megaceryle torquata, assembly GCA_024611175.1. Lineage (NCBI taxonomy): Eukaryota > Metazoa > Chordata > Aves > Coraciiformes > Cerylidae > Megaceryle > Megaceryle torquata. The sequence goes on along the minus strand of JANIJG010024255.1, from coordinate 31,966 downwards.
TATAATGTAAATATACTTCATGCCAGTGAGTTGTGATATGTGGGGTCAGAACATTGCAGGATTTAGAAATCCATTTGATCCTTGGATTTTTGGAGTTAGAAAAAAAAAAAACCAAACCCAAAACAACCCACATCTCAACAATTTCTCACTGTTAAGAAATAATTTAGGAAGTTTGGTTATTTTTAAGTTTCCCAGAGTATGTCTGTACAAGTCTGTTCTTAGTAGTTGGCCATGGGGATTTCTTAGGCTTCTGTGGAAGCCAGTTACTGTCAGATAACTCACACAATACAAAAATCTTGTTCATTAACGAATATAAAGCAGTAAAATGGTCCTTTGAGAAGGCAATATTTGGTTAAGCAGAAGTGGCAATTCTCTCTTCCAGAAATGAGTTATTAAATATTGTGCTGCTTTTTTTTAAATTAAAAACAAAGGACCAAAGACAAAGGCCTAGGAATGTTATATATATTCTCACCATCTTTAAATGGATGTTGTGTTTGGTCTTTACATGAGGAAAACCCACTATCTGAATCTCAACAATCCTGGGTTGGTTTGGTTTGTTCTATAAACATCCACAAAGGAGGAAAACATAATATTTGTATGTGTTTATGTAGAAAATACTAAAAATGGGGAAGTTTATTCCCTCAAACTGTAATATTAAATAACATTCAGTTCTATCTGCACCATATTACTACAACTTCTAGAAATGTCACCAAGCTGTATGCATTTCATCTCTGTGGAAATAGGGGGGGAAAAAACCTGCATCTCCTTTTTAGGCCAGTCTTTAAATGTACATACTAACAACTAAAATAAACAAACAATAAAACTACCTTGTAAGAAGATGGAGGTTCTATCCTGAGAGGAGTCTCTGGTAACTTGCCAGGTAATGTCTCTTCATCTACTGTAGTTTCTACTTGCTGGATGAGGTACTGACTGGTAGTTTGCAGTGGATCTTGAATATCTGAAGAAAATCTGGATTTAGTGGGAGGCTTGCTTTTTATTTGACTCACTATTCAGGAAAATGAAGTCATGCTGCATTTCTATACATATGGTACAGTTCTCACACATTGACAGAGGCCTGGCTTTTTTTTTTTTTTTACTTGAGTGGTGAACTTGATAAGAAGCAGAAGCAGTGTTACAGTGAAGCCTTTAGCTGTAAGTTACAGCTGTCTCCAGATTAAAATGTGATGAACTAGATCAAAATATTAATCTCCTATGAAATCCATGAGAGCTTTTGATTAAACAAAACGGAAATAAGACAAAGGCATCAAATAACTTCACTTGCTTTTAAGTTAAAGTTTAATAACATAAAACTATTCTCTGGTTTGGAAGTTACCCAGACACATATTTCCTCTCCAGTTTTCTCTTTCATTCTCAGGGAAAAAAGGGAGCTTTAGAGTAATTTCCATCATAGCACTGAGAGCGAAATTTATTTCTGTGAGATGTCTGGGTTGCAGATTGACAAGTACTAAGTGCTTCAAAGGAGAACAGATTTGAAAACAAACAAAATACCTAGAATGTAGAAGAGTTTAATTTTGGTGTTTAAAAAAAATAAAACCAACTACCATGTAAACCAAACCACTTCCCTGTTAATGAAGAAACCGTTTCACTATGTAAAGCATGGGAATAATGATGTTCTTTCACACTTTTAAAGCAATACATCAACTATGGATAAAAGTGTTAGGTAACAGCTAAGAGAGATACCTTTTCCTGAGAGGTTGGGAAGTGTAAATAGAATGTCATTGTCCCTTGGGATGGAATACAGCATGCTCTCTTTCAAAGGGACAGTGTAGTTTGAATGTCGAAGTACTCTTAAGTCCTTCACTAAAATATCTATTTCTGTTACTTCTTCCTGCTGAACCTACAAGAGATGCAAACATGTTGATATTACTGAGTTTAAAGTGAAGTAGACTGGCAGAGAATACATCACAGAAAACTCCAAGACATTTAGATATAGGGATGTTATAACATGAATTCTTTGATGTTACTTACTACATTTCTATAGACTATACCACACCAGTACGTATGCTGAACAGACTGGGTCTCTCTCCCCCAGCAAAAAGCATGTGGTAGTCACTCCATGGGCTTTTAATGAAGTCTTACATAGCTCATGATGATCCTCTTTCAGGGAATACTCAAGTAGGTCATGAAAGGCGACTTGCAAGCACTGACCGTTGCTGAGGCATGATTAACAGCTCTGCTTTTGCAGTAATGTTGTTTTATTTCAACAACTGGAAGAAAAGTTTTCTTTCCCCTCTTCAAGTGATGCATGGGACCTATTTCACTTAATCACTGCAAGCATCGCTTATATAGAACACATTCAGCATCACTCCTACTAAGATCAAAAACTGCATTGTGAGGCCAAGAACTGACAGAAATCCAGAGTGTGAGCATAACTGCCACACAGAAGCATAAGCAACAAAAGAGGAATGCAGCATATGATACAGTTTTGCTCATGCTGTCAGAGCCATAGGCCAACCAACCATCTCCTTTTGCTTCAAATATGTGCAGAACAATGTAGTGAAACAGATGATTAATTACTGTCAGCTGGTAATTAATAAGAAAGATTGAAAGCTTTTGACTTAAAGGAAGAACTAAGGAAACAGCATTAGCTTTCTGGCTGTTCTTAACAGGTCCCTGTGAAAAGTTGAAATGCATTTTGATGTCTAGTTTGAAGTCTGAAATACAATACCACCATTGCTTAACAACTGAATCAAACCAGGCTCTACTGGCCTCCTAACAGTGGGATAAACACCTCATTAGAGAGGCTTCAAACCTCCCACTGGGATTTTTCATTACCAGAGTAAAATTTTGACACGATGCAGATCCCTGTAAAAAATACTATGTGCTGAGCATGCAATTGATTAAGGATCAATGGTATTATCATCATTCTCCTTTTATCACACACACACACACACACACACACACACAAAAAAAGGCAGCAAAACATAAACTAGCTTCAAAAGAACCTGGCTACATGCAAGATGCAGATGTACTGAAACCAACATCTGATGCTTCTGCTGTCTTCTGCAGCTGTCTCCTCTGTCTAGGACCTCTCTGGCTGTAAATATAACTATACCTTTCAGGTGATTTTGAGAACTTGGTTCTGCACATTTCATTTGCACTTATAATTGCAACCCTTTGCATTCACTGGTATTTGTGCAAATACAGTTAGAATTTGGGGAGTGTTGGTGATCCTGTTCATCTCAAAATCCATGTTAATAATAGAGAATTTTTATTTGAACAAATTATCTTACATGCAAAATATTCTAAGACGAAAGTCTCAGGTGCTGTGGGCTTTCACAAGTCCACCTGTCATAAGAGTTTGCTGCTGCAAGCTGTTCCCCATGCTACATGCTTGAAATGCTTTGTTAGCTTAGAATAAAAAAATGGGGAAAGCCTCAGGAATCGGAAGGAGCCCACGCCCCTTTCATTTACTTTGTACATTATTTTGTCTGACTTTGCATTAATGCATGTGTTGAAAGAGCATGTGACAGAGTTAATGATAATCTAACAAGCTTAAGGGTAAGTCATCCAACATTTAATTACTTAAATAAGAATAGAAGCATTAAAACTTGAAGTCTCCTCATGAAACATCCCTGCTGCTATACAGGCAACTTAGGTCAGACTCCCTCAGTACTGTACAAGCTAGCAATAGATTATATACTTTGTGCTCTAATCATCAGACAGACACATGCAAACCTTTTAATCTGTGGTAACTACTTGTCTCTCATAAATTAAAACCAACCAGATTGATTTGTTGGTGATTTTTTTTACCTGTTTTCCATCAATTTCTGTTACTTCTTCCTGAATGACAATAAGCTGCAAATCAGAACTGGATGCCAAAGGCCACTCGTGAACCATGATGCGAACACTGACAGTTCCCAGGCGCTGCTGATCTGGTGAGTTATCCCAGTTTCCATCCTCCACTGTCAACACATAATGTAACAGTTTTCAAAGAAAAAACACCCCAACCAGAAAGCCAGATACAGCCATGGTACAAGCAGTTGCAACTCTGACATAAATGCCTTTCCACTTGTAGCATCTGAACAGAAAAGTCATTACAACTACAGAGGACCACTAGCATCAAAGCAGAGATGCCTGAACAGTTGGACAGAAGTCTGTACTATGCTGCTGTCCTTAACACTTCCAGTAACCACTGTTATAAGAGGTAGCAACCTGGGCAATGGGTAAAACAGATGCCATGATTTTTTACCAGTATATCACCAAGTCAAACTTGGAGCAGGCCTCATGATATAACACAGCAGACAACAGCAGCACTGTACGATCCACAAGCTGAGAGAGCTTGCAAACAGTGTCACATCCCTGCCTTTGAGGTTTGCATTTAAGCACTCTAAGCAGTGCTCCTTGGCTTCACTATTACTGCATTCTTATTTTAGTTGTCCGAAGGAGTTCATAAGAGTAATGCCACAGCCCAGCCAGCCACCTGTGTAAACATCTTGACTCCCACATTTCCCTTCCTCCCCCTATGGAAACAAACACGCTCTTTTCCACATACACCTTGTATGCTGCTCAACATGAGTGTCAGTTCCCTCATCCATGTGTTTTTGCCCCTTCTCTGTTTTCCTGTGTGACTGGTGACCCCTCAAACTCTCCTTCTACCCAAAAGACTTCAGCTATTTCAACAACCTAATATTCCCCAAGCGCAGAGAGAACTGCCTCTCTACCCTTGCTGTTTCTTCAGAGACAGTATCCTCCTTTCAACTACTGTGCCTCTACTACAGGTGAGGCCATGCTAGAACTGAAGTGCTGCAGAAGTACAGGAGTGGAGGTGATTGATCTCTCCAGCATGCAAACAGCAAGGTACATGCACAGAGAGTGAATTGGCCCCCATTTCTAAGCCACTAGTGCTGTGCGCCACTCAACAGCACAGAGCCTGTGAGGCAATGTGGGGGAAGGCTGTAGTCTTTCAGTTACACAGTAACAACTCAGGGTGGTTGTTGCTTTTATGCTATGATTCTGTTCCTCATAAAGGTATTTTACTTATTTTAAATATAGAAAAATACTTTTTGGAATTTAGCAGTATCTTCTGTTGCAAAATTAAGTGGCAGAGGGAGATAAAAGAGGCTAGGGAGAAAGAGAAAGGTTGCCTACAGGTGTGATCCAGGGCACTAACCCAGTTGCTCAATGTTTTCTGACTCAGAGCAGCAAGTGTACATTAAAGGACCAATGCCTCTAAGATGCCAAGTAGCTGAAGCTCCCTGTGGTCCCAACCTTTCATGAGTTAGGCTGCTCAATCCCCACTACATTCAACAGGAGTGAAAGATACACTTCCAAAATTGACATCTGTGGTAACTTCAAGTGGCAATACGAATGTCATCCATAATCTGATACCAGTGTCAATACCATTCAGGAGACTTGGTCTCTACTTCAGAGCATGAGTATTTGGCTCAAGTTTGGTCTTTACATACATTAAGGAGTGTTTTTCCCCCCTCTGTTAACAGGAAACAAGTATCTTGATATTTCTTTAGCATTTCACAAACATAATCTGAATCTATTTTTGAGGTTTTAGTAAGTGAATAGTATAAACATTACAGGTAACAGCGAGAGGTACCATGCTGAGGACTCACACCCAAAGATGGAGATAGAGAGTTCCAGGTTGCTAGCTCCCAGCTCTAATGAGTATTTTTTGCACTGTTTCAGATTCACGTTCATAACTGTATTCTCTGCAAGCTACACAACTCTGATTTGGGAAGTGAATAGGAACTGCAGTAGACAGATCAGTATCTCTCAGAATTAGTAAAATCATATCTATTTTTCTGGAGTCAATTATCTTGCAGGTAAGTGACATTTTGCCATGTTTTTCTACCCTAGGATAATAAAAATAAAAGTAATAGGAACATAAGTATTCCAGAAAAGAGAAATTAATTGCTGCTCTCCCCCTCTAGAAGAGAAATAGTATCAAATTAATAATTGATCATGCTTGGGAAGGAAGGGTTCAAGAAACAAGGTGACAGCTCAGAGAAGCAATTCAGAAAAAGCACTAGTACTCTCTAAGAAAATGTCTGTACAGAGAGGATGACCTCAGAAACCAAGCTACAGACTGACTACACCTGATCCATCAAGAGATCATTCTGAATACAACAGAGACTTAAATCAAAGGAGCGTAATGGCCCTTGCTTAATTAATTAATAACGTATGTTCTGTGTGTCTCAAAAAGTCATGGTACTTTCTGTTCTTTTGTAAAAGGTACAGCATTGAATCAGTGGGAAAAACACCAGTTTCAAGATAATTCAGTCATTAACCACTGCAGGACACTAGCAAAACTGCAGAGTTTGTGCTGTAGTGTCCTACAGAGTAAAAACTTTTTTGTCCAATAGACACAGAAATAAGATAATTAAGAGATCTTCCCCAAAATAAATCATACTTCTGTTACTGAATCTCCTTTTGGATGTACGCCAACCAACCTAGGGACACAGCTATTAGCAGGGTGGAGCTGCATCCTTCTGTTTACATTGTCTAGCTTGCAGTGCAAAACATTATTTTGAAAAAGATTAGGCAGAGGCTGGATTTCAGATGAGACCCTTTACTAACAATGTGACTTCAGAACAAGGCAGTAAAATTTTTTCCACCCATTTTAGCAGCAAAATTATGCTACCTTGGGAGATTACTTGCTTCTACAATGCTCAGGTTTGTAGAGTATGAGAACAAGTCATTGTAAACTTTAGTTATTAGATAACAGGGAAGCCAACTACCTGAGGTGGGGGGAAGAGAGAGAATACTCACGTATTACTGTTTGACATGTTATGTGGGTGACACCGCTTTTCATAGCAAAATCATTTAGATATACCTGTCCATTAACATAGCTGATATTAAAAACAACCTGAAAGAAAGACAGACAGAATGAGCGTACAGTTCCTGGTCTTGTGTGAACAATTGTGAGAACAATTCTATTCTCAGAGGAACACGCTTCATACTGACATCAGACAAAACAAATATTTTTGCATTCACACACAGATTATTCACTTCGTGTTAATTCACTGAATAAATAGAAAACCCGGACAAACCTGTCCTTTGTGAAATTCTCCACTGGTTTTCAACATCATAACGTTAACTCTGATCATTTCCTGAAAGACAACAATGAGAGTAAGTGTAAGTTTCTGAGGAAACATATAAACCACTGCAGGCCACCAGCAACTTCAGTGCCCTGTCCTGACAGAATGACAACGTACAATCCCCCAAGCACATTCCCAGGATTTCTATCCAGCAGACAGAATAGAGGAATATGCTTGCTTGTTTCTTGTAAGGGTTGGTTTGGCTTTCCCCCCCCACCCCTTTTTATTAAAGCACATTGATTAAAAAGAATGACAGCTGCATCCCCTTATGTATAGGCTTTTTAAAATAAAGGTAATCATAATAAAGCTAAATTCTCAGAACTTGTTTCACATGGATAGCATGGAAAAGAAGTCTCTCATATTAGCTGAAAAATAATAGAAACTACAAGGTAAAAATCAGATTCTCTGAAAATGTCTTTTTAAGCACTCTGCTTAGTCTTCAAGGTGAAGTCTAATTTAATACACATTAGCCTAAAGAACACTCAGTTTTGTCAGTGTCAGCATTACTCAGGTTTCTCTTCTCTGGTTATCATTCCCAAGTTAAGCCAAACAGGACTTCTCCAAACTCTCAGCTAATGGGGATTTGCTTCTTTCTTTCAAACCCTAATTATTATAATTGATGTACTCACTCATTCTGTTCTCTCACTTCCCTCTTGTAATTCCAGGGATTGTTTTGCAGATAGGACCACAAATGTTCCAAGCCTACCCCTGACAAAACCTACACATAAAAGCCACATCTCCCTTGGACAAAGCCAAAAGCAATGACTCCCACACTGCTTTCCTGAGCCACGTCTTCAAAAATAATGTTGAGTTCCCCATTTGACTTTTGGGAACCTTAAATAATTCTAATCACATTTCATTTTCCTCTGGAAAACTTCTCAATACCTTCAGCATCTTCATTAGCTCTGTGTTTGCATCATGGTTTCACAACTAACATCTAAACAGTGATTTGTATCTCAATAAAAAGTTTAAATTTTTAGTACTTTAAATTCTGAGTAAGTTTAATGCATCAAAAGGCTTTTCACTTGGGATATAGTCCAAATTAATGAACAGAGATCTTCTGAAGTGCAACTATAATGTTAAAAAAAAAAAAAAAAATCCTTAAAACAACAGATGTTAATCAGGATACACAGGTATCCAGGACTGCCAAAAACTGTGAAACAACATACAAATCCAATTCAGTAGGAAACTGTCATCATGAGAAGCGTGGTTTAAAATCTAACACCTATAACCTTTTAATTAGAAATGATGTGTCATTGATGCTTCAGGCGCATTTGTCAAATTAGTAGGAAAAATTTCAGGTCACTGAGTCCAAAGAGGAATCTCTTTCTCAATGCCCTTTCTATGGAACAGGTATTTATATGGCCCTTTCTTCAAAACTTAAATCTTAGTTACTAAAGTAAATGAAAATTACCAATTTACATAGCAAACTGGAAGTTTACATCTTAAAATGTAAACTAGAGTAATAATATAGTCATAGGATGTCATCTATTCAGTCATCCTGTAATTTCCTCATTTATTTTCTTCTCATGTTTTAAGAATTCGGTATATTAAAAAATAATAATAATTTTTAAAAAAGCCACACTTCTAGATCTTTTAGCTCTGGCATTCAGAGCTGTATGTCTTTTATACCCTCAAACTGATTAACAGATTACCAAAACCTTGTGACATTACTTCCTAAGTTTTTCTGTTTTCTGGGAATTCAAAAGGAGAAAAGATGGATTTTCCAGGCAATCTTAATAGTACTTTGGCTTCTAAGCTTCAAGAGAAATCTGAGTTATTTTATACAGAAAGTGTTTTGCAATCTTTTTTCAACATGTACAAAGTGACTCACTGAGATTACAAGAAAAAGGAAATGACTGATAGCCTGTAAATGCTGAGAGAAAAAAAAAAAAAAAAAAAAAAAGAGAAGATCCCACATACTTTTTTTTTTTTTTTTCATCAAATGCATTATTTGAAAATGAAGGGCACAGGGCAAGACAGATATGCTCAACTATTGAACAGTAAATGTACAAAGTGAGCTATATATGCGATGATTAATTTTCTTCAAAACGACTGTCAATTCTGCTGATGTAGTATCCACAAGCAGTCATGAATTCAGATACATACTTAAACTTGCACTAGAAGAGCATATTACATGTTTAATAAATTAAAATATTTCAGTGGATCACTTCCGTGCTGTCAAAGTTACAAAAATCAGATCATAGCATGCAGACAACTATGTCAGCTTAACCACATGCTGCCTCTGCCACTAGAAGAGAGAGTGTACATCTATCCTGAACATCATCCTTTCCTCTCAATTATGCCAAGTCAGTGAGGCCATTCAGCTCATTAAATTGTCAGGAAAACTTTCCCTTTTCTTGCCAGACTATTATTATGTCAGTAGAACAAGCAAGGAAGAGCCAGACAAGCACGAGAGATGAAAGAATGCACCTGAGAGGAAGGAGCCGGGCTCCTTGTTCTGATGATCACAGGCTGCTGGATTGGCTCTGCTACATGCTCTGCCTGTCCTTGCAGCATCTCCTTAGGAGATGCCCATCTTCACCATCATCTAAGATGGTGCATCTCCTGAATAGCACAGGTTCATAAAGCTACTCAGTAACTTAGAGCAATGATTAATACCCCACTACAGTAGCTACGCCATGACCACTGCAGTTTTGCGTTCACAAGCAATAGAGAACTCGTGTTTGTACCTTTCCTGTGACCAGTCTGTTCACATCCAGATCCAACAAATTGTACCGTTAACTTCCCATATTCTGTACATCTGTTCTCCTGAGTCGTCACATGCTCTTGTTTTGCCTCTTCACTAAGCAGTCTCACAAGACTTGATGCCAGTCTTGCTAAAAAACGTTTCAAATAGATCTCAAAAGTTTTGGTGCTAACAATCAGTTTTCAACTGTTCTTGCTCCAAATGTTCCCAAACTGGTAAAAAAAAAAACCATCTCAAGTACCAGAGGAAGCCCAACTTTTCCAGAGTCAAAAATCAATGTCACTCCTAACAGACATTCTTAAAGCTCTCCAGTGATGTCCAAGAATTTCACACCCTCCTCAACTATTTACTCACCTACCTTTAATATTAAAAGTTTTCCTAACTTGAAGTTTCCTTGTTGCAATTTATGAACAGGTCATTCGTTACTCTTCGTAATATCTTCCCACAGAAAATAAGTCCTCCAACTCAGTCTTCCTGATTTTATGCTAACACTCTCAGCTCTCTTAGTATTTCCTTGGAGGTGAGTTCCTGTGCCTCCCACTGGTCTTTCCTGTAATGCCACACACAAAACTCAACAGGTCCTGCTGTGGCCCATCTTTCTGACCCACAGCAAAACCTGCATGAGGGCAAGAAGCAGAAGATGCATACCAAACACAACGAAAAGCTGGGTAAGAGGGCTGGGGGCAAGAGTAAGCAGCTATTTTTAGCAGCTCACAGGAGAGCAGAGCACCATACCAGCTGACTCACTTTCACCCACAGCAGGGAATGGTTGATGCACAGCACTCCCTCCATTAACACAACCCCTCTTGGTACCCCCTTGATACCTGCTTAAGTCCTCAAGAACCATGCATTGTTTATGCTTGCTAAACTAGGAGGGAAACACACTTGGCAGGCCAATAACTCTTGTATCATGCTTACATGAGAAAATGGCTGGCCTGACAAGCCATACTTGTTAGAAAGTGCTCTAGTGATACCCAACTTTCCAATCCTAGAGCTGAAGACTCATAAGACTTAGGAAACAGTCTTCAATTTCAACACAGAAAATACTTTTTTATACCATAATAAAACTTACTACTTAGGGAAACAAACAAAACAGAAAAAGTTTTTAATAGTGTTTTATAGCTATGTCTTGTAGCTATGTACTTCAGTACTAAGAAAAATAATTAACCCTGGATCACTTATTTTATGTATTAAAAACATAGTAAGCCAATCCTATAGTATCCAAGTCACTGAGAACAGGACATAGCTCCTCTGCAGTAACCCACAATATTGTACTGTCAAGTTCTGGAGAAACATGAACTATGAGTGTAAAACTTGTTTGTGTAACTTACATTACACTTCTCAGTATTAACAATATCTTGAAAGTTCACATAGATTTCAGACAGCCCTGTAATTTAAAAGGTCCTGAATTCATTGGAATATTTGAGAAAGCTGCACTTTGACAGTCAGAATCAAAGGACAGCCCCAGAAAGCGATTCAGGTCCCTAGGAATCAGGCTGTGCTTACCACTGCCACCCATTCCGTCATTCACAGCCTCTTACCCCTCATTGTGCTGGTGAATGCCTTCCCACAAACCTTTCCAATTTACACTAAAAATGGCCCTATCTTTTTTAATGCTGTTACAGCTTGTAGATGTCTCTCCTGAGTCTTCCTGCTATTTCTCACCACTGCTTTAGTGCTCCAGCAGTGATATTTACAGTGGTAATGGCCACAGTACCTGTAAAGAGGATGGCACTTCTGCCACGAATGTATGTCATCGTGTTCTAGGACAGCTCAGCAACAGCGGTCACAGGGTGGTGATGTACACTGCAGTGAACTAGTGAATTTTTGTGAACTTGGATCAATAAACAGTCAGTGATAATTTCTAATCCTTTCTCTTTCACCACATGCTGCAACAGAACCCAGAAGTGTTAACTGATGCAGTATAATCAGTTGTAGCAGAAGAGCAAGACTGGGAAAATATAGCAACAAAGAATATAAAGCATCTAGCATAAGTTAAAAGGGAATATTTGTTAATTCTTAAAGACTCCCCCTCCTAATGCCACACAAATCTACAGAGAACATTTCACCTAATTTTAGCCTTTCATCAAAAATGCTGCATATGACAAAGTTGTTGGGTTTAATCACACAGGAGCTTCAAACAGATCTGATTAACGAATTAGGGAAAAACTACTTCCACAGGCAGCAGGGACCTGAGATGGAGTGCACTGAACAGTTTCTCCTAGTACAGGATGACTGTTAAGTCCTACACAACTGCATTAGTCACATAAACCCCATCTAGATTCAGCTGCAAGCAGCCAGCCCACTCAAAGCACAGCTGTTCTCTGTTGAGGCTCTCCCAACAAGGCTCTTTCTGCACTAGAGAGCCTGTGGGAAGAGAAGCAGGCAGCACTAAGAACAGATGGCACAGTGCTTCACAAGATGGCCTGCTCTGTAGAGACTTGAATGACTGACAATCCCCTTACAGCTATTACACAAGCACTATCGGGATATCCTGTTTGCGACAGGAAAAGTCCAATGAGGGTTGCTAAACAGATAAGAAATAGGCAAAACTAATACCATATTTCTAAATTTGAAAAGATATTATGGGAAAAGAGTTGTTCAAACAAAACTACCAACCAAACTCATACCATTTGCATCCTGGCACTCACAGAGACAACTGGCTCCAAATAGCCTAACCATGTATTTGCAATCCAGGGCTCTGCGATCTGTACTTCTCATAATCCTTTCATCATAGTCAAAAGAGAGCTTTGTTGGAGGATGAGTCTCATCTGCAGTTAGGCATGACTCAGATAATAAATAATCATAGTACAAGTTTGACGTGACAAGTCTGACTTGACATGTTTGCAGGACAATAATTAGTCCCTTATATTTTACAAAATTTTAGTACAAAACTCTCCAATAAGGTTTGGCATTATTAAACGGCATGATAGTATTTAGGGTAAGATAATGAAATCCAGTATTTCCTTAAGTAACTAAAGCTGAACTATCTTTGCTAATAAAAAAAAATCTAACATGATACTTTTAAGAACACACACATGTATTCCTTCCTTGCTTTATAGGATCATTAAGGTTGGAAAAGATCTCTAAGATCAAGTCCAACCATCAACCCAACATTATCATGACCACTAAACCACATCCTGAAGTGCCACATCTACACATCTTTTTGAACACCTCCAGGGATGGTGACTCCACCACTTCCCTGGGCAGCCTGTTTTATTCTGATCATTCTTAGTATAATATTGCTTATCATTTCCTTTGTCCTATAGATTTTGATAGAATTAATCGCCTTTGCTTTCTCCCTGTTAAATCAACTTATACTATGGATATTTTATCAAGAGTTTTAAAGGTAAATGCTTAAGTCTCACATCATTGGGACATGGCTGAATCATACTGCTTCAATTCAATCAAATATACATGGAAAGATGATGTCCGATCTTTTAGTCATAAAGTTCAGAACATATGCCAGGCTGTTAATAGAGAAACTGGCATAAAGTGATGAAACATTTCACCACGTCACTATTGACAAGTCTCTTCTTTGATTAAAATGTGTTACACTGCATATGTACTTAAATGGTGGAAGATCACCTCCTTCTCTTGTGAAATAATCTATCCATGAAGAGGTTTCTTACAGCCAACAAATAACCTGAAAACAATGGGTTTTGGGCAACTAAACAAACAAACAAACAAACAAAATATTGGTAGGCAAGTATGGCATTTAGAAAGAAAACTGCTAACCCTAAATTATCAAGAGACAAACAGAGTAAGCAAACAACATAGCATTAGCATGTGCTTTTAGCTGGTTCCTATCAGCACATTAAAAAAATACTCAAAAAAAACCACAAAACCTAACTCCCGACCTTGCAACAGAAAAACATGTCACTTAAATGCTAAGGTCAGTTGTCTTATTGCATCATTCCCTGTCTTTTATTAATAAATAAATAACAAAAACTCTGTCTAGTATTAATCACTCTGTAACCTAGTTTTGCTTAACCAAATTTCAGGAGGAGAAAGAAAAATCAAAACACACATGCTAAAGTTTTGGGGTTTGGTATTTTTTTGTTTTGTTTTTTTAAAATGAAGTCCAGATTTCAAAACAGCTTATTTAAGAAATGACAAGGATTGCATAACAGAGGCATTCACATTCCAGAGCTGAACAAAAAGTGTTTCAGCCTTACAAAACGTTATTCCAATGTTGCAAGGTTTTTCCTCAGTCTTTCCACTATGGTTTCTCTAACACTTTGGCCATCAACTTGGAGGTAAACTTTACTACCATATACAAGAATTACAAAATTAGAAGCTATCCGCAGTATGCTGCAAGTGGGCTCACAGAATTGTAAAAGCACAGTCATGGTATCCAGTCAAAAAACAGTTGATCACGTTGATGCTGCTTGATGCCAACCAGCCTGTAGTCCCAAGCCATTCTGAGGAAAGACCACTATTATTCTGACCCATTGCCCACTGTCATCAAGCTTGTGGCTTCTGAAGCCGACTTGATATCATAGCATTCCCACTCTGCCTCTTCCAGCTGCCTAGGCACTTCTGTTCCTACTAGGCCACCATAAACCAATTCATGCTCAAAAACCAGCAATTCTTCTACTCAAAACTTTCTCAAGATGCACTGTTCCTTCTATATGAAAAATCATCCTGTATTTTACAAAAAGAAACAGCGCAGGAAGAAACACAATTTTTTCCTTTTTTTAAAGTTTGAGATTTAAAACCAAAAAATACTAAAGTAAATATGTGTATGTTCCCCTTTTGACTCTTAAAAGAGCTTTACTGCATAGACTTATGCCACCACACTAACATAAAGCTTAAGAAGTGCAGACACTTTCAACTAGCAGAAGATGAGCTGACGGGCCACCTAAGCGGTACAGCACAAATGGACAAACTCAGCCCCACAAAGAAACTAGCTATGCCCATAAGGCATTACACCCCAGTTACTAAGTTTTAGCGTTCTAAACATAACTGATGTAATTTCTGATCCCAAGCTGGCTTCCACAGGACATTCCAGAGCTCCCCCGTACCACTTTTGTATCCAAAGACAGCACATGCAGATGTGCCTCCCCTTCTTGTGTAACTGCCAGCTGTGATGAACACCTTTAACACTATTACGTTGAAGTTTTGGTGTGAAAGTGTGACAGTTTCCAGGTAGAAGGTAAACCAGAGCATAGCTCCAGATTGTGTTGCCGCTTCATGTGTCTTTTGGTAAATTCAAGCCTAGAGCTCCCTTTCTCAGAGACATAAGCAAAGTATCTGAGGACTGGGCTCTCTCTAGTGCACCTGACTTCAAGCACTCACGCACTTTTATAGGCGTCTGAAGATCTAAATCCACATTTTGAAATCAGAGCTAAGCAGATCTTTCTTCAAACATTCATACTGAGAAGTAGAAATCAGGAAGTAAGCCCAGAAATCCTACTTTGCAACACAGGATGTGCCTGTGCACAGGGCCTCTGTCAGGCTTGTTTGGAAAGATTTTACTCAAAATTTATAAAGAGAACCAATAAAGGAAAAAAAAAAAAAAAAAAAAGACATGATAAATTTACTCACATGACAGCAGCTTCATATTGGCTAGGTAAGTGACTACAAAACCAGAACAGCTCTTCCCTCTTTGCCATCTCATGCTTTATAGAGTTTACAATTACAATTAGATGAGGTATTTAGTCATGATTCAAGTACAGACAGAAGTACCGTGTTCTCTTCTGTAATTCTACATGTCAAAGCTCACCATTGCCACAAACCCTCTTTTTATTGCCACTGAAAAGATCTAAGTAGCATCCAAAAAAATTCCTTCCACTCTTTAAAAAGCCACTATGATCAAATTTAAAACTAATCTTACCAACATATGGAATAGGTACTGGGACAGAAAACAAGAAAGCCCAATGCCTTATAACATACCAATACATCAAAACCCTCTGGTTCAATTCACTAGGAGAAAATGTATATCTACTGCACTGAACCATCAAGATGTGGGTAGACACACATAAAAATGCAATATAAATATAGCTACATTGCATAGAAGTAACTATATCACCCCTCAACCTGTCAGATATTTCCACATATCAAATCCTATATAGATGAATCATTAAGGGGGGGGGAGGAACATTTACACACACGGTAACCGACTTTGTGGCAGATGCATATTTTGTCCTTTTGTACCATTTTAGAACGAAATGTACCCGAGCAGCAGGTCAGGCACTGTAAGCAGAGGTAACGCACCTTAGGCTGCCAAGCACTACTGACAAAAAACCCCAAACTCATACCCGGCACACCACCCTGCGGTGCCAGCGGCTTCGCCCGCTTTCTTCAACCGTGGCCGCGGCTCCCGGCGGCGACGCCTCCCGGCCGGCGGTGCCAGCCTGCGGCCGAGGCAACCGCGGCCGCCCCAGGAGACGCCCGCGCCGCCAGCCGGCGCCCCAGCAGGGTCCGTCTCACCCCTGGGAATAAGAGGGACAGGAGCTGGGACTGGCCCCACCGCGTCCTGGCCCCACCGCGTCCTGGCCCCGGCCCCGGCCCCATCACTACCTGGCCCAGCTGCAGCGGCGCGGCCGGGCCCAGCAGCGCGGCGGCCAGCGGCAGCAGCAGGAGCAATTCTCGCCGTCTCAACGCCGCCTCCATCTTGCGACCTGGGAATTAAAACAAAGTGAAACATCAACAAGCGGCAGCAGAGGGCGGGGCCGGGCCGGGAGGAAGCGAGGGCGGCAGGGGGAGGAGGCCGGGCCAAGCAAGGCAGCCCGCGGCGGTATGTACCGAGTACTCTCCTTGCTTTTTTTCCTGCTGGCCGGCAGGCCGGCCGGGTCCAGGGCGTAGCGCGCAGCTCCTAGGCCGTGGCACCGGCTGTTCCTCCTGGCTGTGCCGGCGGGGTGCCCTTCGGCTCGGGAATGACCTTTGTTTGTTTGTTTTGGGTTTGTTTGTTTGGTTTTGTTTTTTTTTTCTGGAAGAGGAGCGAAAGTTTATCGAGAGAAACAGCTGGATTTGTGCCCTCCTGCGACTGCTGCCGGGAGCGGCGGCGGCGGAGCTGGCTCAGGCCCGGCCCGGGCCGGCCTGGCTGGAAAGTCCCGTTAGAGGTTGCCGAATAACGGGTGGACACGCGCCTGCTCCTACCAATGCCCGTTACCGCTAGTAGGTGATGACAGCCTTTGAAAGCACTCTGCGTAGTAAGAGAATTACCCATATAGCTAATGTTAATAATAGCTGGTATCCGTGAAATGGCCAACCGTCCGAAAACGGCTTGTCAAAGCGACCTACCTCCCTTCACGCTTTTACTCGGACACCTGCAGTTGTCCACCTGCTCTGCGAGTGAACGGCAAGGGTTGTCTGGCCAGAGTAATCTGGGCTGTGTTCTGAGCACCACGGGTCAAGAAAGCAGGCAGCA
The DNA here is from genome assembly GCA_024611175.1 of Megaceryle torquata. Classification (NCBI taxonomy): domain Eukaryota; kingdom Metazoa; phylum Chordata; class Aves; order Coraciiformes; family Cerylidae; genus Megaceryle; species Megaceryle torquata. Next base: position 14,808 of record JANIJG010024255.1, on the reverse strand, counting down.
TACTGGAGAGAGCAGAAAAGAATTATCCATAAGGAAGAAAGCAGAAGGTTAAAGTTTTTTGGATCTAGAGGTCTTCAGCCTAGTGAAGAGAAACAGAGGGGAAGTTAATAGCAGCAATCAAAACCATGGAAGTCTTGGGCAAAGAGAAAGGGAAGAATGTGGATGTCCAAGCCCTTGGGCATATGAAGTTGAAATGTGCTTTACTTGCAACGAGAAAGATTGCCATTATCTGTTAGCAAAAACTTGCTAACAGTAATGGTGGCAGATATCTTTAAGAACTCATCTAGGGAGGTTTTAATACAGCTAGGGCAATAAATTAGCTGCCCTGCAGCCTGATTTTATGTTGCTCTATGACTCTCACTAGGTTGACAGAGAATATAAATCATAAAACTCACAGAAACTTAGTATTTTATATGCAGTTTGCATTCATGGCTCTGGTATAAACATCTGGCACAAGATAGAAGGCATTGGAAAATGATGCTTAGGAGAGTTGTATATTGTGACATATTTCATACACATTACATGAAAACTAAATATTTCATCCCTAAACACATTTGTTATCAGTAGTTAGTACTGTTTTAGAGTTTAGAAAAAAAACAGAGCTAATTGACTGCCTTCTCTGTAATCAAATGAGTCAGTAACACAAGAAAGGATAAAAACTTTTGTCATCTTAACTTCCACCACCTCTGCCTACCATCACCTGGCGTCTCAGACCTGTCCTTAAGATGCCTTTTTTTTTTTTTTTTTTTTAAATCTGTTGCATTTGTTAAACTGAAAGAATAGGTTAAGGGTCTGTTCACAGTGCACCCTCACAAGGAAGAGAACTGTGTGGTGAGTCAGCTCCCCAACAAGACAATTTGCAGAATCTCTGAAGGGGTGCATAAGAGTCTTTGGGGATAGGTTGGCAGCAACAGGAACGCAGCTCTTGTTGGTACTTGCAGTCATTTGCATGTGCTGCTGGGAAGAAGTTTAAATTACCTAAATTCCTAACTATTTGTTGCACACTGTGTGTAAATCAGAGTGGGGGTTACCTCCCAACAGGACTGGTATTCACACAGATGAGCAAAAGAAAGCTGGAATACTACAGAGTTATGTGTATTAGATTCATGACTAAAATGTTTACAAAAATGTACCAGAGGCATAAGAATTAATGGTATCAGAGTGTATAAAAATACAGGGAAGTGAAGATTGCTGGCCTCCAGAATGTATACATTTAGCAAAGTTCAGGCTGGGTTCTCAGCTGACACCAAGGAATTTAGCATCTCCCTGAAATGGAATACGAGATGTATGCCTGTTCCCTTTTGACTTTCCTTTTGCAAATTTCCTAGTAAACTACCTATCAAGTAATGCTTTCCTTCTGTTTGTGTTTATTTTTGTTTGGTTGGTTGTTGTTGGGTTGTGGGTTTTTTGTTTGGTTGGTTGTTGGTTTTTTTCAGATCATTCTTTCCTTTTTCTCCCAAACTTTTGCACCCCATTTACTTCTCTCTCTTCCTTTCTTTTTATTCTCCTGGAATTTAAATAAAACTGCAAAAATTATTCACTAAAAATGCTTCTTCTTTCCCCAAATTTTAAAGCTTTCATTAGTCTCACAGCACAACAGATGTCATAACAGTTCTATTTAATGTAAGTGGAAAAATTCCTTACAATAACTAAACATCTGGTGCTCAGTTTCACAAGTGATCTGTCTTTGGTTGATTCAATGAGCACTCCATGCTGGGAGAGGCTGGTAGCAGAAGAGGGCTTCTGCCTTTTGGCTCAGACACATGCCTCCTCTAGTCTACCAGTGAATATGTCCTGGCATTTCTAACTATTGAAATATGTAACACTTTAAAGTATTTTGTACAGAGGTTGGCTGCTGCTCTAGATGCTGAGTGTGCCCATATTTCAGTGGTTTTATATTAAAGTTGGAAGTGATGTTTCTGACTTTTCAAAGTGACCATAAAAAGTAATTTTTCCTTTTAACCTTCATTATAGGCATGGATTATTAGAAGGCAAAAGACAGTATAAAGATTAAGGAAAGTATATTTTAATATGTTTTATGACTAAGAAGAGTAATAAAAGCCTGGTCTAAGTCAGTGGTATGCTTTCTTACTGAAGTGCAAAGTTAGAATTCTTAAAGTAGCAGGTAAATAGTTAATCTTCACTCACTGCAGGCTTGCAAAAAAAATGTTGTACTATTTGCATCCCTCTTAAAGTTTCAGAATAATATATGAACTGTGTGCTACAGTGCTTTCTTCTGTAGGTAACTGCTATACAGGCTGGCTTAAAACCAGCCCTGAATCCATTCAGGATTGGTGTACAGACTGGGAATAAGCTCCCAAAAATAATACAACACTGCAAACCACTTGATGGTAGCACAACCAACTTGGAAAACTAGCACACTATGGAGCAGAATACAGCTCCCTGCCGTGGCCCCGGGACCAGCCCATTTTGTCTTCCCTGCTTGGCTACCTGTTATATAATACGGCGATGTGGTATTACTTCCATTGCTACTTAAAGAGGAGATTCTGCTCTTGCCAAACTACATGCACCTCTGTACTCCCAGCTGTGCATTCCTGCCCCCTTCATTTTCTTTTACTGGTTCCCTTTTACTGTATGGCTAGTCAGTTCAGGTCACTTGCCAGGTGAGGAAACAAATTCACCTATTAAAAAAAAAAAAAGTTTTCCAAAAGATGAGTGACTTGAATCGACTCATTGTGTGATAAGCACCCTTGTTTTAAAGGCATTGAGCCCTCAGGTAGTTCAGCTGTAACACGAAAGCCCAAGAACACGCTATGACATCAACTAGAAAATAAATTTTGCTTGTCTGTGCTTTCAGCGTCACCCACAGTACTATGGGTTGTTCTGTGACTGTGTACCCAAGGCAAATATTGGGACTGTTAATCACTTTATTACCCTCTAATTAATAAGTATGAGGTAAAACTGTTTTTGACTACACACCACTCAGCGAGCACCACACTCAAAAGCTGTGTAATCAGCCTCAAAACGTGTCCATTGCCAGAGGAGGCTGCTCTTGGGGGTGAGATCTCCATTTTCCCCCCATCCCCTCCAGGAAGGGCTACCTGGGACACTGCCCCCGCTGTCTCCCGCCCCGTCCCCGCTGCAGGGGAGAGGCGTGAGGGCGCAGCAGCCCCGCATTTCGCTGTCACCCCTAGCTTGCGAGTGTGCTGGGCGCGCACCTCTTCTCAGGCCGGGGATGACCGCGGCAGCGGGCACCTGCAAAGGCCAACTCGGTCCCAGGGCTCCTGCCGCTGCGAAGCCGACGCGCTCGAGGGGAGGCCCTGTCCCGGGGCACCCCTCCCGGCGGCCGCCTGGCCCGCGCTGCCCGCTGCTCCTCCGCGTCGGCAGAGGGCGGTGCAGACCCGCCGGGTCGCGCCGCTTCCGTGCGGGGGCAGGTGGCGGCCATGGCCGTGCTGCTGGAGACTACGCTGGGCGACCTGGTGATTGACCTGTACACGGAGGAGCGGCCCCGCGGTAAGAGCGCGGCGGGCGGGGTTTTGCTCCTTGCGCGGGCCGGTGGGACCCCCCAGTAAAACGGCGGGCGGGCTGGGCGCCGCTGGGGGCGGTCGGCCGCAGGCAGTGTTTGAAGCCGCCGATCGCGTCTTGCTGGTGGCCGCCGCCGGTGGCGGCTCTGGAGGACGCGTGGCTCGCTTCCCTGCGGCTGCCCTGGCTCCGGGGGCTGCGAAGCTGCACGAAATTTCCCGCTCTTCGGGATGAGAAGGGGCCGTTGGGCCGCTCGTCGGCCTTCCCGCGCCTCCCCAGTCGTCGCCGCTCGGCTCCCCTCTAGATGAAGACCTTTTCTGTCGCGACTTGACGTTTAGCTGCCGGCTCGGCCTCCGGAGAAACGGGCCATTTCGGTCACCAACGCGCGTCTTCAGTCCCCTCTCCCCTGTGGTGCGGTGCGTCAGGGCGGCCCCCAGGCCTGGGGTTGTATCCAAACGAGTGCCGGGTTGTCTGTGGCCTTCAGCGGTCCCCGTGGGCAGCTTGTACATAAGTGTTTGAAATACTTAGAAGCATCGATTGCCGTTGGGAGGCTTTGAGGGGTGGTGTTTAATTATGTTTTTATATAAATGAGAAATAAAAGGAAAAAAAAAGTAAAATAAGTTATTTTAAAAATGAGAAAACATAATATTTTCTAAATCAGAAGGCATCTGTGATCTTCTTTCTTGCGTGTTTAGAAAGAAACTGAGGAAAAAAAAAAAAGTGTGTTTCTGTACAGAAAGCTGTCCTTAGAGTTGCTAGAGATAGGTTTTAGGAAGGGAAGAATCTCCTTAGAGCATTGTTCACAGCTCTTACAGGTTATATGCTGATAAGTCCTAACACAGTCTGTTTCAAATACACTTTTCTACACAGTAAAATGAATGTCTGTTTTATCTATGCTTAATATACCTGAGATTTTCTTTAGTAAATGTTGGTATAATTTCTTACAGCTTGTCTGAATTTCCTGAAGCTCTGCAAAGTCAAGTACTACAACTATTGTCTTATTTACAATGTACAGGTGAATATTCTCAATTCCTTTTTTTGTTGTTGTTGTTTAATTTGTTCAGATTTACAAACATGAAAGCAATGTCTTATGTATTCTGCTTTGTGACAGAGGGATTTTATTATACAGACCGGTGACCCCATGGGAACTGGCCGTGGAGGGGAATCTATATTTTGGTAAGTACAATGTGCTACTAATCAGCAGAGTTGTGCGGGCTAATAGGAGTTCCATCTAGACTGTCTTCAGCTCTCTTGGGGCAGAATTACAGGTGGGAAGTAAAATGTTGGTGCATAAGCTTCGCTTGTCATACCTAAATATGTTTTCAGTTCCTATGCTGCCTTTGGCCATTCAGAACTAATTTTTTTTTGTGGACAGTATTCTATCTCTGACCTTAGAAGCAAAGTTGCGGCTAACATCTTGTACATAATTTTCTGTTTATGTAAAAGTTAGCAACTGTAGGTTTGGTTTTGCAAGAGAATAAGTGGTCTGTAGAAGGCAAAATCATTAGTAGTTGTTACTTATTTTATTTTGTAACATAATGTATTAATTGGTCGGGATGGGAACACAGGGGCTATACTTGATTTCATCAGTGTATAAGAAAGCAATTCTCTTACTCTACAAATTTACCTGAGTTCATTTTAGTCATGTTGTGTATAAAGAAATCACTATTCTTCCTTGTTTAAGATGTTTTCAGTGGTCATGCACATAAAAATTGAAAGAATTGTTCAGAATGCTATGATGGAAGTTAGCAAAGTGCTTATGTTCTGTATAATTCCTTTTAAATTGTTATTAAAAGTAGAATTAAAATTGCAGAGCAGAGCTAAACCTGGAGTGCTGGGCAACACAGTGTACAGAGATAAATAACTCTGTTTGAACAGAGTGGTACTAGACCAGCATTGACTTCTGTTAAGTTTGGTCTGTCAGAGCCTCTTCAGTACAAAACCTTGAACATGTGGATCCATGCATCACCACTCTGGTGATACTGGAAGCAGTATAATTGTGCTAAGCAGATTCAAGTCTAGGTAGGTAAACGTGCCAGACCTAAACTGTCTCTGCAGATGGGTAGATCAAGTTTATTTTGATACTCTGCTCTTTTATAAGGATTGGTCTTCTGAGGCTCATTGTTTTGACAGATGGGGAAGTATAATGTGATGAGAGAGTGACAGATACTGTTCTACTACTAGTTTGGAGAATATTAGTTTTTCTTTTCTACCCATTCATTAATGCTGAAGTCCACAAAATTGGAGTTTCTGTTCTTGCTATCCATAAAACTGATGGAAGCCAAATTTTAATGGGAATCCTTCCTTCATAAAGGTCTACAAATCTGCTTAGCAAAATGAGTTCAAACACAACACTGTCATTAAATTTGGGCAAATGTGTGTATTGACCGTGCCTGTCAGTTACAAAATGAGACAAAACAAGTGATGTCAGGAGACTTAAAATTTGGAAAAGGAAAAAAAAAAAAAAAAGATTTGCCATATCTGGTGTATTTCAAATTACTGTGTGCAGTCCTGCCTGTATGATGAACTAAGTTTACACGTAGATTTAGTGGCATTCCATTTACCTTGGAAGAGAATTTTTGGACATCGCACTGTATAACTCACACTGTAAAAGTGTAATAATTTAACTTACTTTTATGGAAACTACTATTAAAAATTTGTATTTGTTTCATGATTTAAAAAAAGTTACATACAGCATTTAAAAATGTACAAATATACCTCCTCTCTGCCCCCCCTGCCCCCAACCTTTGTGAAATGCCTCAATGTAAAAATCTTTACGATGTTTTATTTGCTGGTTTACAACACTTGTTGATCTTACTTTGTAAAATTCTTTTGTCTTACAACATATTTGTTATATATGTTTTCAGCCAACTGTATGGTGATCAAGCTAGATTTTTTGAGGCGGAAAAAGTGCCGAGAATTAAGCACAAGAAGAAGGGAACCGTGTCAATGGTGAACAATGGCAGTGATCAGCATGGATCACAGGTCAGTATACAGGGTTGGAAAGCCTTAGTACACATCTAAGTAACTAAAATGAAAATTCCTTGAATTTACAAAAGAGTTGTAACAATGACAGTGTTGTCTCAATAGCATCATCCTGTAATATGGTCAAAAGGCATACAAAAAACTAGTCATAGGTAAGGAATTTTTCATGGTGTTCCAGGTGCCAATGGGTATTTGATTACAGACGAGAAAGAGATTAAAATGATCACATTCAAATCCTGTCCTAGGTTGATTTTATGAATTTTGTTAGCATTCAGTTCTCTATTTTTTGGTTTGTTTATAAATTTCTTTTAATACCTTGATGTGATTTTGCTAAATTATAGAATAGGCAGGAAAAAGTCTTGTAGTTAAGTGGAAATGAAAAGTAAGGAAACTGCATTTTGAAATAATCTTAAAACTTTCTGGTTACAACTTTGTGTTAGTTTGGAAACTAAAATCACACAGTTTTCTGATGTATGATTACATAAGTGTGCATTAATAATGCATTGTAAGTTTGCAGTTTTATCCCAGTGCTAGTATAAAATAATTTTTGAAAGTGGTGTTGTTACCTTTGCTGTTCCCTGTTCATGTGCACAAAGTTTTTGAAGTATATTTAAAGCTCTAATCTCATAAAATTATATTGGCTTTAAGTTATTATTTTAGATGCATTGTCACTTTTATATATTAAAGTGATGGAAATTGGGAAGAGGTCTTTTTTTGCCACTGATTTCAGTGAGAGTTACACCTTTTCTAAGGTAAAATTCAAACCCTGTTTTTTTTTTTTTTTCTATTTACTATTGCTGGTTTTGTATCTTCTTCCATAGTTTCTTATTACTACCGGGGAAAACTTGGATTACCTTGATGGTGTGCACACAGTATTTGGAGAAGTGACAGAAGGCATGGATGTATTGAAGACAATTAATGAAACCTTTGTAGATAAGGATTTTATCCCATATCAAGATATCAGGTGTGACTGATTTTAACTTCCCTTTTTGAGGGATCACTTATAATTAAACAAAATTATCTTTTTTGGAAACTAGGTTAATATAACTGTGTCAGGTGACCTGCACATGATACCTTAATTATGCTTTTATTCTAGTATTATTGGTAAAATAACTGTTTATTCTAGTCCCTGGTTATGTGCAATTATGTTGCCTTTACAAAAACATCAGTATTAGTGTTTACAAGTATATAGTATGTTTGCCTGTTTGGGGTGTAACTGAGAATCAAGGGAGCTGGTTTCCTGGTACTTGGGTAGAGTGTTATTTGCATGTGACTGATGCTGGTCTTGGATTTTGTTTTCTACAAGGATAAATCATACAGTAATATTAGATGATCCATTTGAAGATCCACCTGGCTTGTCTATTCCTGATCGCTCACCAGAACCTACGAAGGAACAGCTAGATGTGAGTGTTTATGGTAGCTTCTTGAAGAAAAGTTGGAAGAAATAATAAAATAAATTAATCCCAATGATCAGCGCAGATTTGGTCAAAATAAGAGTTCTGTCTTTAAGGCTTTGTCTGTCAAATCTGTATCCTAAAAGAACTACACCTTTTTTAGCATAGGCTGATGAGAGATGCTCTTCTACTATACCAGCTTGAGTTCTGATATGTCAGATGCTTTTGTGTTATTTGGGGCTATTGCTGTGTTCAATCAAATATGGCTGCTTAGTCTTTCAAGGATGAAAGGGTGATTTGGGTGGTGGAATTAGGTTGGAGAGCCCTATTTTAGATATCTAATTACAGTGGAGATAAGCAGAACATTCTGAATATTCACCTTTGGCATTGCTAGTTTTTTTGGTATTCTTTGGTAGAAGACAAAATAAAACTTTCTTTTAAATGCAAAATAGTCTGTTTCAGTGGAAGTAGTTCTGGACATTTTTTGAATTACATCTGCAAGCAAGGATACTGATGTGTATTTGTTAAAACAGAAGGAATTTGATAGAAATATAGTAGTACTTATTCATAACTTACTCGTAGCATGCACTTGTGGAAGTTGCTGTGTGAGATAATCTCCTTGCATGGAAACCATTGTTTCAAGCAATGAATATGTTGACTAAAGAGCATATTCTTTACTTTTAAGCTTTATATAAGATCAGAATTAGGCTTTCATAATACATCTGCACTGTGGTTAATCTCCAGTGTACCTTCAGAGCTATTAAACGGTATGAGGAGTTTAATAGCTCACTGCCAACTGTATAGAGATTTAAAAACTTATACTTAGTTTTCTTTCCCCATAAGCCTGTCTGGAGTTACACCTCTTGGTGTAGAAGTGTCTGTAAGAAGGGCAGCATTCTAGAGATGCTGATGAGGAAAAAAAAAAACCAAACCTCAAATCCTGCCTATGTGTAAATGCATAAAAACTCCCTAAATATTATTGTTGTGATTCCCTATATTTAATGTTTGAGTCTTAGATACTATGGCTATTTGCAGTGTTATTTTCTCATGTGAGCTATCTAGATCAGAAATGAGTTGACGCTTGCGGTGAGATGTTGAGTGCGAGATGGGAGTATAAAAGAACTTAGAATGTCTGAGTATGGTTCAAATTTGACCTGAAAGTTCATAGTGCCTGAAACATGAGGCTAATAATCTTCTCTCTCTTTTAATCTAAGTGGTAAGAACAGAATGAAAGCCCCATTCTGTAGAGATACAATGATTAAGCATTTTTCATGTCTTGGATAGTGAGGGGTGGAGGTCATCCAGGTAATATTTGGAAAGTGAGACAGAATTTTTGGCCATGGTTTGGTAATAAATATATTTTTCTTTCATTTTTCAGAGTGGCAGAATAGGAGCAGATGAAGAAATTGATGACTTGAAAGGACGATCTGCAGATGAAATAGAAGAAGTTCAGGCAGAGAAAGAAGCAAAAACTCGTGCCATTCTTCTAGAAATGGTGAACGTTCTTCTGTATTTACTTTTTAGCTGTTAGTCCTGTATGTGTGCATGTTATATTAAGTCTGGGAGAATCTGTGCTATTTATCTTGAAATTGCTTATCTGATGGTGATGTAATGGCTCAGAATCCTTGCTGTTAAATGTCTGTGCTACAGGGAAAAGGATTGAGCGTGAGCACTGGAGGTGGTTTTCTGATAAAGCCAGTGACATTTCATTTTCAAAGCCAGGATTAAAAGTGGACCAGTGGAGGCTTTATTAAAAACTTGCTAGAAATGCATCCCATTAAAAAGCATAACATACAAAACATGCTGCTGAATGTCTGTAATCCTGGAAAAGGTTTTAGCATGTGTGGGAGAGAGCTGAGCTGATTTGTGATAATCTCTTCCCAGTACATAGAGTGGCATTGAGGTTGCATTATTCATGTATGTAATGGCAGTCTTCCTTCTGTGGGATTAGTTGGATTTAACATGGGTTAACTTTATGTTATTTCTTCTTTTCTTTCTAATGTTTGAAAGCTGCTGGCAGTTGTAAACTCCATATAATAACAAAAATTGTGAATAAGCTTGAATTATTAAAAAAGAAAAAAGCAAAAAGCACACCCTCTGTTGAAGGATGGGTGAATCCATCACACTTCTTTACAACTCTGGTTTACAAATCTCTGGTGAATAGTTTGCAGCAGAGACTTAATACCAAAGGCAAACCAGATGGGGCTACAGTGTTGCAGAAGATCTGCAGGTGTGGGCTCTTGTTTTGTTGCAGCAACAGTGAGGCTGATGATTTGTTTTCCAGCTACAGTTTAGGTTAGCTAAAAAAGGTGAGTGGGATGAGTGAGCCAATGCAGTAATTGTCATTGAGTATTGCTGGGTAGTGTGCAAGAGTAAAGTATGTTATATAAACTCAAGAGATGAAAAACTAAGTGTACTGTTATCTTCACTGATTTGAAAAAGAAGCAACTGTTAGTTCCACTGTTCTTTTGTCAAAACAGAAAACTTCTCTGAGTCTGATGTGCTTAAACTCCTTTTGTGTCCTTTATGGAATCTGTTTCTTACTTGTGTTATTTTTCTTCTTTCTGCTATCAAACTAATGTGCATTACATTTTTACTAGCATATTAAGTAGAAGATGGAGATAAATTGTTTAAATATCATTAGTCTTTTGTTCAGGTTTTAAAAAGAAGTGCTTCAACAGAAGGTGGTGCATCCATTTGCATTTTTCTCTGTAACTTAATTTTCTATAGGACTATTTTAAATTTAAGCTTATCCTGGCTGATACCAGTTTTCAAGAAAAGGTGAGGTTATTCTAGGAGGAGAGACTAAAGATTGGATCCAGTCCATTTTTATAACAGAGTGTCTCCAAAGTATACTTTGACCTTTTAGAACCATGCATTTGTTAAATTATGAACAGGGAAAGCAAGGCAGAAAGTGTTTGTGACTTTCATGAAGTCCCAGTGGTGGAATTGCAAATAGACTTGTCATTTTAGGTGTTATGGAAGACATTCTTTTGTGACATTGAGTGGGGAAAATATTTTATTAATTTTTGTATTTGTGTTTTCTATTGTTGGAATCTTATGAATGTTTACAAATATCTGAAGGGTGGGTGTCAAGTAGAAGGGGCCAGTCTCTTTTCAGTGGTGCCCTGTGATAGGATGAGAGGTAATGGTAGCAAGGTGAAACACAGGAAGTTCCACCTCAGCATGAGGAAAAACTTCTTCACTGTGAGACTGACAGAGCACTGGAACAGGCTGCCCAGAGGGGTTGTGGAGTCTCCTCTAGAGACTTTCAAGACTCACCTGGATCTGTTCCTGTGTGGCCTGCCCTGGGTGTTCCTGCACTGGCAGGGGAGTTGGACTCTGTGATCTCCAGAGGTCCCTCCCAACCCCTACCGTTCTATCATATAAATGTGTCTAAGATCATCCAAAAGATATGTTGCCAGTGTGCTTGTGGCAATAAAACATAGAGAGCTTTAGGTAGAAGTGATACATTTTTTTTCTGTATGCCACAGGTGGGAGACTTACCAGATGCAGAGGTCAAGCCACCAGAAAATGTGCTGTTTGTTTGTAAACTGAATCCCGTGACCACAGATGAAGACCTAGAAATAATATTTTCACGATTTGGTCCCATTAAAAGGTAATTATTGTAAAACAGAAAAACGAAAAACAACCTTCTTGTTGAAACTGAACTTGATTCCTGATGGTCCATTTAGGTTTGGCTGTTAAGTAGTATTCTGATGTCTCTGGAGATTTATGCTCTGTTGCATGTATTTGGATAGAGGCCACAACAATACTGATATAAAATCAGATCCAGCTTAGATGAGTATCCTGTTCCAGACGTGATTTTTTTTTTTTTTTTTTTTTTTTTTTTTTTTTAACTGAAAGCCCAGGGACTGTAGAAACGAGGAAAGCATAGGATATTCCCTGTCCTCTCATTCCTTTCAACAGTTTTTATCTCATGAGCTAGATACAGTCTCTGGGTTTTTGTTTTCTATGAGAATATGCAGTTTGGGTTAAAGTAACATACATTTCTGGCATCTCATATACTCCTTGTTAAGGTGTGCCTCATGTCTACTACCTTTTTCTATTTTGAACTTGGCTTCTAATAGTTCAGTTAACTCCTCCTAGGACTGGTATCAAATGACATGATAAGCAGTGAAACCTCTCTATCCTATACCCCAAAACCATATCTTTTTCTTGCTAAAAGTACAAATCTACATACTCATACTTTGTAGAGGAATTTTCTTTACATTGTTTCCCCTTTCTTGACCTTTTTCTGCTCTTTTGTTTTCATCTGAAAAGGACCTGAGCTGCACATGGTATTAAATAAATTGCAGATTTACAGTAGCACAGTGATATGCTCTGCTTTCACAGAATGGTAGGGTTTGGAAGGGACTTCTGGAGATCATGTAGTCCAGCAACCCTGCCAGAGCAGGTTTGCCTAGAGCACATTGCCCAGGAACGTGTCCAGGCAGGTTTTGGAAGTTTCTGGAGAAGTAGACTCCACAGCCTCTCTAGGCAGCCTGTTCCAGTGCTCCATCACCCTGACTGTAAAGAATTTTTTCCTCATATTGAGGTGAAACTTCTGTGTTTCAGTTTGTGTCCATTGCCCCTTGTCCTATCTCTGAGCACCCCTGGCTGGCCTCATCCTTTTGATCCCCACCATTTAGCTAATTATAAATATTGATAGGATCACTTCTCAGCCTTCTCTTCTCCAGGCTAAACAGCACCAGGTCTCAGCCTTCCCTTGTAAGAGAGATGTTCTAGTCCTCTAATAATCTTTGTAGCCCTCTGTTGGACTCTGTCCAGTATTTCCCTTGAACTGGAGAGCCCGGAACTCAACACAATACTCCAGATGTAGTCTTACTAGTGCAGAGTAGAGGAGGAGGAGAACCTCCCTCAACCTGCTGGACATACTCTTCTTTATGCACCCCAGGATACCGTTGGCCTTCTTGGCCATAAGGGCACATTGCTGTTCCATGGAAAACTTACTGTCCATCAAGACTCTAAGGTCCTTCTCTATGGAGCTGCTTTCCAGCACGTCTTCTACCCCTGACCTGTACTGGTGCATGGGATTATTCCTCCCCCGGTGTAGGACTCTACACTTGCCCTTGTTAAACTTCAGTAGGTTCCCCTTTGCTCAGCTCTGGTCTGTCCAGATCTCACGGAATGGCAGCACAGCCCTCCGGTGTATCAGCCACTCCTTCCAGATTCATATCATCAGCAACCTTGCTGAGGGTACACACTATCCCTCCATCCGGGTCACTGATGTTGAATAAGACTGGACCCAGTACTGACCCCTGGGGAGCACCGCTAGCTACAGGTCGCCATCTGGACTGTGTGCCACTGGTTACAACCCTCTGAGCAATATTGTTTAGCCAGTTCTCAACCCTTCTTGCCACCCCTGCTTCTAACACTTCCTGAGCTTACTCATGAGGATGTTATGGGACACACTGTCAAAAGCCTTTTTGAAGTCAAGGTAGATGACATTACTGCTCTCCTGCATCTACCCATTCAGTCACACCGTCGTAGAAGGCTGTCAGATTAGTCAGACATGACTTTCCTTTAGTAAATTCATGCTGTCAGCTCTTGATAACCTTATTTTCTTCTGTGTGCTTTGACATGATCTCTAGAATGAGCTTCTCCATCACCTTTCCAGGGATTGAGGTGAAGCTGATTGGCCTGTAATTTCTAGGGTTTCCTTCTTGCCCTTAGGTTTATAGATGGACCTGAACAGGTCCTATTTATTCAAAAGCACACTAACTCTGTTCTGCACCGAGTTCCTACCAGTTTGTGCAGTACCAGCATACAGGCCTGCAGGCTCCAACATCATTCACTTGACTGTCTTGATGTGTCTGATTGTGTGAGTGAAATTGGCATTGTTTGCCACTCTTACAACTCCAGTGTGATTTCTGGATGTTCTAGGCATTTCTTTCTTTCCCTCCCTGCCCTGGTCTTGATCATTTTTTGGATTGTGTATCTTAATCCTAATTTGTCACTTGGTACATACAGGGGAGGTCTCACCTTATTAAGTCTTGCTTTAATACCACATTTCCTGCCCTTCTTGCTTGTCTGACCTCCTTCAACAGTGTGTAGTCTGGATTTTCATGTCATATGCAAAATGCAATGCTGTATTGTTCCCATTTTGCATCCTATGCAAATACTTTAGGCTTCTTTTTGCCTATTAAACTGCCTGATCGGATGCCAACTGCTAAAGAGGTGCTTGCTAAGAAGAGAAAGTTTGTTGTGTGTCTGTTTAAACTTCCCTTAAAATGACCAAGAAAGCAGAATGCGAAATTTCTTGTCTTGCATTAGTGAAATGGAAGAAATTAAAAGCAAATGGTAATGTTTCATTAAACAGAAAATCATCCCTAGTTCTACACTCCACATTTACCACTTGTGAAGTATGATAATTACTCAAGTAATGTCACATGCATTTTTTTTCTGTGTAGACACCCTCACATCAGTAGGGGTTTCAAGGAATTGAGTGTTATGATACCTTCAAGGTTTTGTTGCTGTTTGGTGGGTTTTGTTTGGTTTTTTGTTGTTGTTGTTTTTACTGTTACTTTCCCTTTTAAGCAGTGCTTGCTTATCCCACTTTTTTTTTTTTTTTCCAAAAGCATTGACGTTTTAATTTCATATCAATTTTTCAGCTGTGAAGTGATTCGGGACTGGAAGACTGGTGAATCTCTTTGTTATGCTTTCATTGAGTTTGAAAAGGTATGGTTTGATACCCTATGTGTATTCTGCTTATAAAACCTCATTTTTGGTATACGTCCATTAAGGAAAAACACTGAAGTCTTCGAGTGGGGTAGATAACATTTTCTCTTATTGACTTAGTTATAGAATTTGTAGGTCCTAAATGAGGCAAATGTTCACAGGATGTTAGGGGTTGGAAGGGACCTTGGAGATCTTCGAGTCCAACCCCCCTGCCAGAGCAGGACCATAGAATCCAGCACAGGTC